>JXCR01079237.1:23024-44344 GCA_002079205.1 Phalaenopsis hybrid cultivar
AAGACCAATTCACAGTTCCCAACTCTGCACTTCACCAACAGAAATCGATCATACCTCCCTCTTTCTACTTTGAAGGCAGCGGAAAAGGTTTTTAACGGAGTAGCATTAATATTGAATTTATAACAGCAATCCCTAGCCGTTATTATTTTTTATTAGCTTTTATTCCTTCATTATAAATTTCCTATTTGTTTAAATCTGTTTTATTTCTTTTCTATTTATTTTATTCTACTTTATTTCTTTTTTTTGTTGTGTCGTGTCAATTGTAATTGGGTTTAAATAGCCCCCTCCTATCAATAATATTGATTCTCTATTCCAAATTCTGATTCTATTCTAACATGGTATTGGAGCCATGGGTCTGACCTAGCAGCCTCCAAACCCTCCCTTGCCACAGGCTGGCCCCGGATCACTCCTGACCAACCAGATGACCCGCCAAAACCCCTATTCAAGCTGACAGGGCTGCTCCCAGCCAACCGGAACTCCTTCATCGGTGATATTCTTTTATGTTTGATTCCCTTGCAAAAACGTTGATGTCAAAGTGCAAGCTTGGATTCGAGGTTTTTGGCATCAACCGCCCAGCCACCTACAACTTTGAGCGCTCCCAAGCTCCGGCCTGCTTATACATTCCAACTTCGCGTCGCCATGGCGGCGCCAACCATGAAGACCAAGACCTGGACAACTTGACCACGATGGTGCTGAGCACTTGTCGAACAATAGAGAAGGAGGCACCGGTGGAGGAGAAGGAGACACAGGTGAGATTGACTCACTTGACACTTTCATGGAGGGGATCCAAGAAGAGATTCGTGCCCNTTGTGACGCATAGAGTGGGCGCCACATGGGTGGCAACGACTTGCAATTGGCATCGGCGATGACATGAAGTCGGTGGTGGGTGGCCCACCGACAGTGATCTACGAGCGATGGTGATGGGTAGCTGACGAAGGCTATAATAGGCATGAATTTGTGGTTGTAGGTGGACAACATCAAGCACCACAGGGAAAAACCGCAGAAAAAGACAGGACCATTCGTAGGCCTAAGCTAATACATTTCAAAATCACACAAGTGTGCTATATTTTTCAAAGCCTTGAGAAGAGTGAAGGTCATCGTTTGGTTAGATGAATGCTAACAAGCATTCATAAAGTCAAAATATTCTTTAGCGTCGCCATCACTCCTCTAGAGCTCAAAGTCGAATGAAGAACTATCTCTATATTTGGGGGTTGGATTTGAATCCATTGGCTCGGGTCCGAGAGGATTTAGGTAAGCAATTCTCAGTTTACTATGGGTTGTGTAGACTCCAAACTCAGATATCATATTATGAAAAAACTAACATTTGTTTTTATTATTTCTGTTCTTAGACTTCACTCATATTTTCAAACACATCCAGTCAGTATTATCGCCAACCATTCACTCAAATCTGTCCTTACTCGGCTAGAGTACTCCAGCCAGCTCCTCAAATGGGTAGAGGAAATCATCAAGTTCTATAGCTTTTACGTGCCATGGACCGTATTCAAAGTGCAAGCCTTAGCTAATTTCCTAGCAACTTTTTCTGAATAAAACAGGCCAGTTGAAGGAGTAGCTACTAACAGCCATACCTGCTTTTTCACATCAACGAAGCGTCTAAACAAACCGGGGTGCAGCTTGGTCTCACTCTGACTGGTCTGACCGGAGAACATCTGTACCATTCAATAAAAATCAGATTCGAAGTCACCAACAATCAGACTTAATATGAAGCTTTAATTGCTGAGCGACATTTAACTTATGAGATGAGTGCTCCGTATTTCTATGTGAAATTCGACTCACAGTTGGTGGTGAATTAAGTAAATGGGCAATTCGAGGTCAGGCTAAGTACCTTAGCAAAGCCAAAAAAGAGATAGAGAAGTTTGAAGGCTTCAAGGTCGAGCATATTGTCCAAGAGGACAACCAAATAGCATATCTCTTTCCAAGTGCATCGACTTGGGGAAGAGTTGGCTTAAAAGCTTGTCTGATTGACCATTGAAGTCGAAACGATGCAGTTGGACATCAAAGAGCCAAATAGTTGGGNAGAATAAAAAGAAGAAATAAGATCGAGTATTCACCTCATCAACCATAATTTCACATTGAATNACAATCAAACATGCTTCCTCTATTCTATGGCAAAATATGTCTCGGTTCGCAGTTTATCGTCACAAAGCATTTGGTACTGCCCCGACGAACAAATCAGATCACAGCTACAATTGAGGCTGTTGTTGCTAATTTAGCCTGGAAAACAACAGTAATAGAGAAGATGAATACCCTTCGACAGAACCATACATGGGACGTCATTGATCTTCCTCGTGGTAAGAAAACTGTGGGATGTCGATGGAATTTCAGCACTAAGTTCAACTCTAATGGATCCGTTGAATGTAGTAAGACCTGAATTATCATCAAAGGGTACTCACAGTGTTGCCGAGTTGATTATGAGGAGACATTTGCTCCAGTGGCTGAGCTAAACACTATTTGAGTCTTGTTGTCTTTTGCGGTGAATATAGATTGACATTTATTCCAGCTAAATATCAAGAATTCATTCTTAAATGGAGAGCTTAAATAAGACTTCTCTACATTAAAAGGCTTGATTTTGCACGATTGACAATAATGATGTAGATGATTTCAATTTCTACGTAGAGGAATGTAGAGTTAGTAAGAGAAGATGGAAAAAGCACTGGAAAAATTAACAGAAGCAATAAATTTGGAGCAACAGCTCCGTGATTAAGTTTGAGTTGTGAAAAGTTCACAATTGCTTCGTGATAGAAATAATAAAAAATTAGCAGCACTATGTTGAAAGAGANCGATTTTTTCCTCTAGTCTGTGTATTGTTGATTCAGATGCCACATATCACATGATTGGATCCTCACAAGCTTTCTTGACTAACTATCCATGCTCTGGGAAAAATACTGTTAGAATTGTCAATAGCTCTTGTAGTTCTATTGTTGGTAAATGGTCAGTTGTAGTAACTATCAGTCTAATTCTGGAGGCTATTTTACATGTTCTCTTATTGCAATGTAATTTGTTATTTGTCAGCAAATTGACGAAAGTTATTGATTGTGTTGTTAATTTCTCTTATGATTGTTGTATTTTTCAGGATCGTCATTTGGGGGATGATTGGAACTGCTAAGAAGGTAGCTGGACTTTACAACTTCCAAAAGAAGAGCACGGAGAGTGAGGAAACACAACTCAGAAGTTGTAGTTTACTATGGTCATTAAAGGTCTCATCATGTTGTTACATTGTCGTTTGGGTCGTTCTAGTTTCTAATAATTAAAAAATTTTGTTTCCATTGATGTTCTCTAATAAAAACATTTCTAATTTCAATTATGAGACATGTAAGCCAGTCAAACATTATCAGGTCCGTTACCCATCCCACACTTACACACCTTCAGCTCCTTTCTCTTGCATTCACAGTGACCAAAACCTCTACACTTTCATTTTAACTCAATTTAAAACTTCTATTCAGGTCATTCGGGCTGACAAAGACCAAAAAGATTTCAACTCTATTTTGGGCAAATGTTTTGTAAGGGCATCCTCCATTATACCTTGTGTACTAACATTCCGCAAAAAAATGAGGTAGCTGAAAGAGAAAAATGTCGGCCCCTCGACGATACTGGCTTCATTATGTTTTAATATAATGTCCCGAAACAGTTTTGGAACGATACCATTCTCACCGCCACCTATCTCATAAATAGAGCCCTCTAAAATTCACAAGTTACGAATCCCCTTAGTAATCTTGCTGTCATGCTTCCCTACCAATCGATTCATCCCATATTAGATCTCAAGATTTTTTGGTGCATTGTCTTTGTTCGGAACACTGCCCCCACTCGGCGTAAACTTGATCCTAGAGCCATAAAATGTATTTTCTTAGGGCACTCCGCCACTCAAAAGGGGCATCGATGTTTTTATCCTACCACCAACAAAATCTATATGAGTGATGATGTTTCCTTCTTTGAAAGTGTTTCCTACTTTCTTAGCTCGGCCCCAAATGAGAGGAAACTTAGGATATTAGACACTATTCCTTATCCTACTCTTATGGCTTTTTACCCCATTGTTTCTGCCACTAAGGAGTCCCCATATTCCATTGAGTGCATCATCTCCTACTCTCACTTTTTGTGTCTACACTCAGCGCACCCATCCCAATGCTCCTACTATGAAGCCTGCTATCTCCTTAAAAGTCCTTGACTCCACTCCAAGCGGCATCCTCAGCACGACCCCTCCAAATGAGAAGATGAGTTCTCCGAGTAAGGCAAGCAATCAAACATGCTTCCTCTATTCTATGACAAAATATGTCTCTGTTCGCAGTTTATCGTCGACCCACAAAGCATTTGCTACTGCCCTGACGAACAAATCAGATCACAGCTACAATTGAGGCTGTTGTTGCTAATTTAGCCTGGAAAACAACAGTAATGGAGGAGATGAATACCCTTCGACAGAACCATACATGGGACGTCATTGATCTTCCTCGTGGTAAGAAAACTGTGGGATGTCGATGGAATTTCAGCACCAAGTTCAACTCTAATGGATCCGTTGAATGTAGTAAGACCTGAATTATCATCAAAGGGTACTCACAGTGTTGCCGAGTTGACTATGAGGAGACATTTATTCCAGTGGCTGAGCTAAACACTATTTGAGTCTTGTTGTCTCTTGCGGTGAATATAGATTGACATTTATTCCAGCTAAATATGAAGAATTCATTCTTGAATGGAGAGCTTAAATAAGACTTTTGTACATTAAAAGGCTTGATTTTGCACGATTTACAATAATGATGCAGATGATTTCAATTTCTATGTAGAGGAATGAAGAGTTAGTAAGAGAAGATGGAAAAAGCACTGGAAAAATTATTTTCAACATAACAGAAGCAATAAATTTGGAGCAACAACTCCGTGATTAAGTCTGAGTTGTGAAAAGTTCACAATTGCTTCGTGATAGAAATAATAAAAAATTAGCAGCACTATGTTGAAAGAGATGCAAAAGCTCACAAAATTGAGGCAACTAAAATGTTCATGGTGGAGTACTCAATAAAGATAAGGATTGTTTTCTATATGGTAAAACTCTGACTCTGCACCCCCTGCCAATAAATGTCATCTATCAATCCAGCATTTTCTAGCCCCATCAGAGAGATGACCAACTCAAACTATAAACAACCAACAAATTTTACTCAACCCAACTCTAAAAAAAAAAGACTAAAAAGAAGAAATAAGATCGAGTATTCACCTCATCAACCATAATTTCACATTGCATAAATCGTGTTGACAGTCACAAATAGGTATAAAAACCAACCCAACAAAAATATCCAAAATTTTAATATGCGGATCGTTGACAGCAATGAGCGAAAACCATGCATGTTTCTCTTAACACAGCGAAAGAAATTGTAGGAAACAAACAAAATGCAGCTAGCAAGCCTTAGGCTTTGTTTTCTCATCAAGCCAAGAAAAAATATTATATTGCATAATTTCTTGAGCAAGTGAAAATTCATAAGCACGTTTCCAGATGTGTTAGAGTGAAGACCCAAATACAACAACAACAAATCTTTATCCCACAAAGAGGAGTCGACTAATGAATCCATTTTTCTCCGGTGTCCTATTGAGTGTCATGTTTTCAATTAATTCTAATAAATCAAGATAATTTTTTATACAACATGCCCAAGTATTTTTAAGTCTATCTCTACTTTTATAAATAAAAGTCAAATCTAAAACATCTACACTGTCCTAATCGAGTCATCAAATGGTCGACATTTACTATGACCAAACCATCCAATGTGATGCTCTCTTATCTTGTCCTCCAGTGAAGCTACTCCAACCCTATCACGAATATATTCATTTTGCATTTTGTCTGGAAATGTAAAGCCACTCATTCGCTTGAACATTCTCATCTCAGCCACACTATAACATAAGTTTATTCTTCTTTTTTACAGCACAACATTATGTGCCACAAAGCATCGCAAGTCTAACACTCTCACCACTATCTTCTAAAATTTTCATTTCAGTTGAAGAGGTATTTTTTATCACACAACAGGCTCAATGCATTCCTCCACTTTAACTATCCAACTTGAATTCTACTAATAATATCTCCATTTATATATGCAATAGCAACACTATTCTTTTCTAGAACTGCCCAAAGTACTTCTTCTGAAACCTTATAACAAAGTGGGGTCGGCTACATGAATCATTTTTCAAACAATATGCCCAAGCCTTTTTAGGTCAACCTCTGCCTTTCTTAACATTAGTCAAATCAAAACATACTACTCGCCTAACTGGATCATCTAATAATCGATGTTTAATGTGACCAAACCATCTAAGACAACTCACTCTAATCTTTTATAATTTGCACACTTTTGTGCATCCTATTTATTCTTAAAAATAAGAACCAATATTACTCTTTATCCACTCATTAGACATTATTTTAGCTTTTAAAATAATATTAAAAATTCTAGTAAGCTCAAATCTACTAAATATTTTCACACTTTTTTTGGAATTGCATCAAGTCCCATTGTTTTTCCGCACTTTCTTTAAAGCATCTTCAAATCCCGTTTTACTAATGCGACGGTAGAAATTAAAAAAAAATTTGTTATTATTTAAGACCTTAAGATTGTGGGTTTCTGAGTCTCTTATTTTAATATTATTTTCTTTTGTTCTCTTTTTGCTATGTCATATTTCTTTCCTTCTTGAGTTAGTTTATCTTCGACAAGTTGTAATTGTTGTAACTAAGTCTGTTATATTTGTTCCTTATCATACAAGGAGAAGCTGTGTAATTTGATTATTGAGAAATAAGAAAATATTATTTTCTCCACCTTCTTTCATAATATCAGAACTTGGAAATAAACGCAAACTCTACTTCCTCCTCTAAAACCTCTCCCATTAGTCTCTGGTTCGTGCAAGCTCTCCTCCCCTTCCAGGAAAGAGGCGTCACTCCTTCCACTTCCAGGCGAGAGGCAAGAGGCAATCCCTCCCTTCCAGGCGAAAGGTGTTGCTCCTTCCTTGTGCGATAGTGTGACTCCTTCCAAGCGACGGGTTGTATCTCCTTCCAGGCGAGAGGAGTTGCTCCTGCATACTGATAAGCTATCGCTACATCCAGACAAGAAAATCCCAAACTTGCAGCAGCAGAAGTTCCTCACCTACTTCAACAAGCAACAACAGCCGGCGTGCAAACTACACGAACTCATTACAGACGTTGAAACTTCTTTCGACAGCTGCCAGAATCTCTTCAGCAAGCCAGTAGATCATCCCNCCTCCCCTTCCAGGAAAGAGGCGTCACTCCTTCCACTTCCAGGTGAGAGGCAAGAGGCAATCCCACCCTTCTAGGCGAAAGGTGTTGCTCCTTTCTTGTGCCATAGTGTGACTCCTTCCAAGCGACGGGTTGTATCTCCTTCCAGGTGAGAGGAGTTGCTCCTTCATACTGATAAGCTATCGCTACATCCAGACAAGAAAATCCCAAAATTGCAACAGCAGAAGTTCCTCACCTACTTCAAAAGGCAACAACAGCCGGCGTGCAAACAACAAGAACTCATTACAGACGTTGAAACTTCTTTCGATAGCTGCCAGAATCTCTTCAGCAAGCCAGTAGATCATCCCGGGCTCTTTCCTACAGCTGGAAATCCCTGCTCCAGCCCTCTGTTAGATTCTTCCTGCTAGCCTTTCCTAGTAACATATTTCCCACTGAATCTACCATGCAGCCCAATTCCATTCTATTGCAAACCCTACTCCGTCGAATACTCCCAGAAGGCCCTTCGTTGTTTACCTTATTGCCGTCAGACCTTTCTTCCTACAACAACATCTATCAACTTCCTCTCTTATTGCCATCACCAAAAGAGGGAACCGCGNCGGCCCTTTCCTACAGCTGGAAATCCCTGCTCCAGCCCTCTGTTAGATTCTTCCTGCTAGCCTTTCCTAGTAACATATCCCCCGCTGATTCTACCATGCAGCCCAATTCCATTCTATTGCAAACCCTACTCCGTCGAATACTCCCAGAAGGCCCTTCGTTGCTTACCTTGTTGCCGTCAGACCTTTCTTCCTACAACAACGTCTATCAACTTCCTCTCTTATTGCCATCACCAAAAGAGGGAACCGCGGCGAAAGAGCAGCAAAATTGCAGTGGACAGAAGAGCGAAATTCAAAAGGGGGTCAGCTGTAATCCCTTCAAGTCGAGCAGAGGGCGGATGTGCTGAGCTTTCTGTTCGAGCCCGAGAAAAGAGTCTGCGCACAGGAGACGTCCTTCAAAGAGGCAAGGAAGACAAAAAAAACAGACCTTCCAAACGATGATGAAAGACTACGACGAGGAAAGAAGAGGATCTTCTATTCAGCGATGACGAGGAAAGACTGCGACGAAACAAACATTCCAAACGGGACGACNGAAAGAGCAAAATCCGAAAGGGGGTCAACTGTAATCCCTTCAAATCGAGCAGAGGGCGGATGTGCTGAGCTTTCTGTTCGAGCCCGAGAAAAGAGTCTGCGCACAGGAGACATCCTTCAAAGAGGCAAGGAAGACAAAAAAAAACATACCTTCCAAACGATGATGAAAGACTACGACAAGAAAAGAAGAGGATCTTCTATTCAGCGATGACGAGGAAAGACTGCGACGAAACAAACATTCCAAACGGGACGACGACGAAGGACTACGAGCCGACACAACGAGACAGACCAGAGGAAAGGATGTCGCAATAGTCGAAGCTCTAGCAGAGCCAAGCGCGAGAGAAGACAGTATTATATATATATATATATATATATATATATATATATATATATATATATATATATATATATATATATNCCCAGCATTAACCTCCGGCTTCACTTCATTGTCTTCGTGCGTGGTTAATGTTTCGTCGACTTCGGATACAATCTCGCTCGTTGTTTACCGAGCCTTCTTTTTTCTCGGTCGTCTTCTCTGGACAGCTATGCCAGCACCGCGTCGTCGCTGTTTCGTCGCTGCTTCGCTTTCTCGTCGCACGTCGCTGCCTTCTTCGCCCTCGCTGCACGTAGTTGTTCTGCTTCGCACGCCACTTGTCCTCTGCGTTCAGTGCATTCGTCCTCGATCGCAGACTGCGTCCCGCTGCTCAGCGACAATGCTCACGCAGTGAAGCACCGACCAAGGTAATGGCCTCAGGGGTTCTTTCCATTGCCGGATGTTTGGACACTCGGTTTCTCAATGTTATCATTTGCATCCAAATCTAAAACCTCAAAGTAAAAATGCTACTAGATCTGCCCCACTTCATACAAGTCCTTCTTCCGCCCCCGAGTGCATTCCACAGACTTTTGAAACACCGGTTGACACGATGCCACCTCTCCCTCCCACTACCGGAGACAATATTGTTTCTGTTCTTCCGACTGATGTATTGGCAGATGGTTCACTTGGGCATCCTACAGTCTCTATCACTGTTGAAAAGATTACTGCAAGAACCTTACCTCCAAAGAATATTCTTTGGCCCAATAATCAGGATAGTATCGCAGCTCCACAACCTCAGGAAGCATCAAGTGTTGAGGAGATAGATTTACCATCACTTCAGAATGAGAATGTTGTTATTGTTAATCAGGAGCTAGGGTCTCATCCTCTTCTACATGTCTGACAATCTGTTGATCACACTGATCAGATGAGCCAGCCTCGGATGATGAATGACAGGTATACACATCTAGGAAGAAAAATAAGAATGGAGGCGCACCTCAGCTTCGGAACTTAATTGATGATACTTTAGTAACTTCGGGTAATGGTACGACACTCAACAATTTATTAGTTAGCTCCGTTCCTAGAACCAGAGGCAGAGGCAGGACCAAGCTGGCTCGTCCCTAGCAACTGGTTTTCAGCGAGTTATGAATTTTAGAGTTTTATCTATGTCTTATCTTTTTAGGATGTTAGTGTTTGTGTACCGTATGGGTAGGGCGCATTTGTTGGGTCCTCTCATACAACCTTTATGTACCTTTTCAATTTCAATAAAATTAGCCCTCGGATGTTTCTATATATATATATATNCTCTCTTAGACTTTATCGGGTTTCTTTATAATTTTTTTAATTCTCTGAGCTTTTACATTTGAACAAATTTTTGTAATAAAACATCTTATTTTTTATCTTTTCTTACATATTATCAGCACTCCAACTTTTTCTATCCATAATAGTTTTTCCTTCAAACACTGTCGTTGCCGGTCCCAAGCCCGGATGCGAAAAGTGGAGGGTTGCGTTAAGTAGTCGACAACCAGCGTAAAAGTTATCGAAAAAAATCATGACATGATTCCTTTTGATCATTGTGTAAGTGCTAGGGCGTCCCTTGGAAGCGACGCGCTGTATAGCCTGAATTTTGATCATTGTGTAAGTGCTAGGGCGTCCCTTGGAAGCGACGCGCTGTATAGCCTGAATAGAGTGAAAGTGTGCAAGGGCCGCTACACCGGCGCCTGGGTGTAGTGTCAAATAAGCAAGGGTTCCCACCATTACGGGCGAATGCAGGTAAAGAAGTTAGTCCATGAACTAAAAAAAACTAATATTAGGATAGGATCTTGGAATATAGACACTCTCAATGGTAAATTAATGGAATTAATAATATGATTCATAGGAAAATTAATATCTTATGTGTTCAAGAAACTAAATGGGTTAGAGAAAAGACTAAGGAGATTGATAATTTAGGTTTTCAACTTTGGTATTCTGGTAAGAGTCGCACTAGAAATGCTAAGGAGTTGATAATTTAGGTTTTAAACTTTGATATTCTGGTAAGAGTCGCACTAGAAATGGTGTAGGTGTAATTATAGATAAGAAGTTGAAAGATAATGTTGTAAAAATTAATAGAGTTGGTGATAGAATTATAGCGCTTAAGATTATCATTGATACTAAGTTTTTTAATATTATAAGTGTTTATGCTCCTCAAGTAGGTTTAGATACAGGGTCTAAAGATAAATTTTGGAATGACTTAGAAGATTTAATACAAATGATACCTCTTGAAGAAAGAATTTTTATTGGAGGAGATTTAAATGGACATGTCGGTAGAGTGGAAGAAGATTTCAGAAATATTCATGGTGGCTACGGTTTTGCAGTAACTAATGAAAAAGGTAGAGCTATTTTAGATTTTGCTCTAGCGTATGATTTCGTTATTACTAATATTTTATTCAAGAAAAGGGATGAACATCTTATTACTTATAAGAGTGGATCAAATAAAACACAAATTGATTATTTTCTTATGAGAAAAAGAGATCGTCGTGATTGTAAAGATTGTAAAGTAATTCCAAGTGATAATATAAATGCCCAACATCGTTTATTAGTTTTAGATTTCAAAATTAAGAGTTGTAAAATAAAAAATATTAGGACTCAACATTGCAGAATTAGATGGAGAAACTTAAAAGACAAAAATAAAATTATTTTTATGAGTAAAATTTATGATTTCAAAATTTGGGATATTTATGAAGAAGCAAATGTGATGTGGGATAAAATAACAAACACTATTAAACAAGTAGCAAAAGATGTTTTTGGAGAATCAAAAGAAAAAATATTTACAAATAAAAATAGTTGCTGGTGAAATAATAATGTGCAAGAAAAGATAAAATATATAAAATTATGTTATAAAAATTGGTTTAAATGTAAAAGCTTAGAGAACTGGAAAGAATATGAAACGGCCCCCAGGGAGTCTAAAAGAACATTTGGTGACGCTAAAAATAATGTTTTTAATGATCTTTATAATAGATTAAATACTAAGGAGGGTAAAAAATATATCTATAAACTAGCCAAATAAAGAGAAAAGAAAAGTAAAGATTTAACTCAAGTGTATTAAAGATGAAAATCAAAAATATCTTTTTCTTAGAAAAAGATATTCAACATAGGTGGGTGAGTTACTTTGATAAACTTTTTAATGATGTTCTGAAAATTCGTTCTGCCTTAGTGATTTTAATATCGTGAATAATAATAAAACGTATCATTTCTACCGTCGCATTAGCAAAAAAANTAACCTACGAACTAATGCATTTTTCTTCTAAATTCAAATATAGATTTGGGCGATGGTTCCTCAGTTTATTCATAGAAATCATGGAAGCAATTGTAAATCCTACCAAAAACTTCAAACCAATTAAATATAGAATTTACTAGATGAAATCTCAAATTGAAATTTTGAATGGGTAGAGGAGGTTTACTTCCAATTTTAGGAAGTAATTGGAAGAAATTTTACATTTAAATGAGTTTTGGAGGAGCTTGGTCAAAGGAATCTAGTGTTGGCTAAGAGGGTAGCAAAAGAAGAAAAATAGGGAAAAATGGGAGTTTTGGGCATCAGTCCGAATAAAATTCAAAATCGAAGAAAGTTTAAGCGAAAAATCCGTCAAAACTTTTTTTTTTTTTTTATGAAATACATGCAAAAAAATTCATCATGTATTTATAATAAATAAATAGACGAGTTTTGACTAGAAAGTTTCCCATAAATAACTGACGGCTACTTCGGACGCAGAAGTTACTAGTAATTTTTGATCGATTAACTTGATTTCGACTATTTTTTTAGGGGTTCTTTGTTTCTTGAGAAATGAATGCAATGTAAAAGGAATATATTTTAATTGAAATGTAATGTATTAGAAATATTTATATATTATGTGGTTTGATATAAAGTAAATACAAAATTTTATAATTTTGTATTTAGTTTGAAGAAAAATGGATTCAATGTAGAATTTACTCGGCGATAGCGACGACAATGATAGTTGGCTGTGACGCATAGAGTGGGCGCCACATGGGTGGCAACGACTTGCAACTGGCATCGGTGATGACATGAAGTCGGTGGTGAGTGGCCCACCGACAGTGATCTACGAGCGGTGGTGATGGGTAGCTGACGAAGGCTATAATAGGCATGAATTTGTGGTTGTGGGTGGACAACATCAAGCACCACAGGGAAAAACCGCAGAAAAAGACAGGACCATTCGTAGGCCTAAGCTAATACATTTCAAAATCACACAAGTGTGCTATATTTTTCAAAGCCTTGAGAAGAGCGAAGATCATCGCTTGGTTAGATGAATGCTAACAAACATTCATAAAGTCAAAATATTCTTTAGCGTCAGCATCACTCCTCTAGAGCTCAAAGTCGAATGAAGAACTATCTCTATATTTGGGGGTTGGATTTGAATCCATTGGCTCGGGTCCGAGAGGATTTAGGGAAGCAATTCTCAGTTTACTATGGGTTGTATAGACACCAAACTTAGATATCATATTATGATAAAACTAACATTTGTTTTTATTATTTCTGTTCTTAGACTTCACTCATATTTTCAAACGCATCCAGTCAGGATTATCGCCAACCATTCACTCAAATCTGTCCTTACTCGGCTAGAGTACTCCAGCCAACTCCTCAAATGGGTAGAGGAAATCATCAAATTCTATAGCTTTTACGTGCCATGGACCGTATTCAAAGTGCAAGCCTTAGCTAATTTCCTAGCAACTTTTTCTGAATAAAACAGGCCAGTTGAAGGAGTAGCTACTAACAGCCATACCTGCTTTTTCACATCAACGAAGCGTCTAAACAAACCGGGGTGCAGCTTGGTCTCACTCTGACTGGTCTGACCGGAGAACATCTGTACCATTCAATAAAAATTGGATTCGAAGTCACCAACAATCAGACTTAATATGAAGCTTTAATTGCTGAGCGACATTTAACTTATGAGATGAGTGCTCCGTATTTCTATGTGAAATTCGACTCACAGTTGGTGGTGAATTAAGTAAATGGGCAATTCGAGGTCAGGCTAAGTACCTTAGCAAAGCCAAAAAAGAGATAGAGAAGTTTGAAGGCTTCAAGGTCGAGCATGTTGTCCAAGAGGACAACCAAATAGCATATCTTTTTCCAAGTGCATCGACTTGGGGAAGAGTTGACTTAAAAGCTTGTCTGATTGACCATTGAAGTCGAAACGATGCAGTTGGACATCAAAGAGCCAAATAGTTGGGTGGATTCCGATATTCGATACCTTGAGATTAAGAAGATCGCAGAAGACGTTATCGACAACCCATTATCTTTTGGTCAAGGGAAAGCTTATTTTGGAGATCAATCATTGCTATACCTAAAGTGTAGAAAGGAAAATAAGGCAAAAGATGTCCTCCAAGACGTACATTCAGTGGAGTGCAGGAGCCACTATAGAGGAATGAATCAAACGACCCAACCTAATCCGCTGGCGCAACCACTTATCTCTTCTTAGCAACAATTTTCTTCTTCTTTTTTTACATTCCGGGTGGTACTACTCCTTCAGTCTCCCAAAGGCGGCAAGAAACATTTTCTTGTTGGGGGGATCAAGGGTTCGACATGTTCTCCATGACAAAACTTGGAAGACCATCAATTTAGATGAAAACATATGCAAAATAAATATGGAATATTAAAGAGTCCCATCATTACGTTTTTATAAGAATCAAAGGTGTGGAAATCAGGAGAGTTTAATTATTGAACCATTGATTAAGAATAAATGTCATCTACTTTTTGTATTAATTTTTTTAATTCTTATCACAACATTGCTCTCAAGAAGTAAGAGAACAAAAAAAAATAAAACATATACATAGAAAATATGCAAGCATTTATTTTGAAGAGATCTAATAGTCTACAAGGAAGAAAGTAAGATAGAGGAGAGCTCACCGACAGAAGAACATGAGACCAACTTATCCAATCTGATGCAGCCGTTTAAGACAAAGCAACCAAGACCAAAGCCAATTGAGTCACGAAGACGCCGAATGATCTGAATCTGAACCGCTTGATCATAAACACGACAAAGAGGCATGCAAGCCAACCAACATAAAGAAGCCAACTAAAGGGAAGCTTTAGCCCCTTAGCATTTTCAATCGTACTGGGGGTATCTAGAAGCTCCTCCATCTACTATCGGGGGCCCACCGAGCCTATCTTGCCAACCTGAAGCAAATCGATCTCAGCCGGCTGACAATGCCTATTAAACTCAACAGATCAAATTGTGTCTACCAAGCCAAAGTCATACAAGCTCAGCCGAATGAGCCAGATAGCAGCCGAGCGATAGACTCATATATGTAAAATACATATAATATCTTGTACAACCCCCATTAAAACAGGGGCAAAAATATAATATCACCATATTGCAATATCTCGTCTATAAATAAGGTCATTTTATAAATAAGACAAAATGCATTACTATTAATTATAGTGTCTCTTTCTCTACTTTCTAACGCTCTATGGTTTGGGGTGTAATTCACAGACAAATCAAGATTAACCACATTATCGTTATTGTCATCGTTAGTATTACCCTAGCTATATGCATTCATATTTTATATTCTTTTTTATTGAGTGTTGTCTAAGGGTTAAATTTATTCTTTCCAATTATTTCGAACAACCATCCAAATAACCTTAGGCTTATCACTATTCATTTCTAATTGTTTAACAAGCACGTTTTATATTCTTTATTGTATATGTTCAAACCAAGATCAATTTTTTAGTCATTGCTATCTTATGCCCATTTCAACTAATATAATTTTTTTTTAAATTAATACTTTCTAGTTTTGCCACATATTCATCTTTATATTCTCCTTTAAACTACAATCAACTTAGATATCAATGATATTTTTATAGTCCACTGTTCAAACATTACAACATTATTGACTTAATTATGATTTTATAAAATTTACCTTTATGCTTTTATCATCTCTATCTCGAGGAATTTCTCCATTTTAATAATCCAACCTTAACTTTAGAACTTCCATTTTTATCTTTATCTTTATCTTTGTTCTTCTAATAAGTAAATCCAAGTTACTTAAACCTATCATATTTAGGCATTATCTTTCAAAATGATTGAATGTCAATTGTTAATATTGTACCCACTAACGTCATATTTCGTATACTTAACCTTTGTTTTACTAATTCTAAGGGTTTAATTTCTAAATACTTTCTTCTTTATTTTAGTTTTTCATTTATTTAGTTAATGTCTCATCAACTAAAATTATTTCCTTTGCAAACAACACATGCCTAGCAACTTGCTTTAAATGCACTTTGTAAGCATCTCTATAATTAATGCAAAAGGATATGAACTTATTATTTGCTCTTTAGATTACATTAAAGATATTTGAAAACTTTTGGGTAACTCCTCACGTATTTTTATTAGTTAAATCATACATATCTAGTAGAACAATATTGATTTGTGGACGTACATATAATTGAAAATCTTTCTAAGGACTGGGCAGTAGATTCTAAACATTGCATATCTAACGCCTGACCATGATTTTGGTTAAACCAAAAACATAGAAACTTCTGATCTGTTGTTTTTTAAAGCTTCCTTTAAAGTATATAAAGATGCTGTTAAAATTTTTCAATATGATGTGCTTGCATTTCCGTAAAGAAGGCTTCGTATTTTTTATGAGATTCCAATAATTTTTTCTCATTTTCAGGTTCAAGAGGAGGTGCAAAATGCATTCAAACATCATGTGCACTCAGTTACCAGGTCAATTTTGCTTTAGTTACCAAATTGTTGGCATATATAGCATTTTTGTTGGTGTCTGTGTGCATAATTCATTTATGCATTTGATAACCTTCTGCCACATATCTTTCACTAGATAAATTAAATGATGAACTTCTCTTTGTGGAAACATTCTAGTATTTATGCTTTCACTGTAATGCTTCATTATTTTTTGGCTGTTTATTTTGATGCACAGATAGCAACCTAGAAAATATAAATAAAATATTCTTTTTGCTGTAAATCCTTATTTGTATTCTTTATATTATCAAACCGTTTGTAAGTTATGCTGTTTCCTGCAGTAGAATACTGCCTACAACTCTGACCGAGCCCAATGTTAGCAGACTATTTCAGCTTCATTTCCATAATACTTTACCTCAAACAATTTACACGGGCAGTAGAATAGAAGCTGAGGGTGGAGTTCCTCTTCAGGTTCTGATTGTAGATGTTGTCTCAAAATCAATCGTCACTTCTGGTCCTTTTGCATCAGCCAAAATTGAGATTCTCGCTTTGGATGGAGACTTTGGTGATGAGGATGATTGGTCCGAGAAGCATTTTGTTGATAATATAGTACGCGAGCGTGATGGAAAAAGGCCCCTGCTATCTGGAGAGCTGATAATTACGCTGAGCCAAGGAGTTGGATATGTTAATGATGCTTCTTTCACTGATAATTCCAGTTGGATAAGAAGTAGAAAGTTCAGATTAGGAGCACGAGTTTGCTCAAGTAAATTGATGGAAGGAAGAATTCAAGAGGCAAAAAGTGAAGCCTTTTTAGTGAAGGATCATCGTGGGGAATGTAAGTTGATACTTTCAGAATTATTAATATTCTTAAATGTAGGATTTCTGAGAACTCATTTAAATGAAAATTGAGTTTTTAACGCAAATTACATTTTCAATGTACAAAATGTTGCATGGACAGACTGATCAAGCTTGTTCAAAACATACATATAACTCTCACACAAACTTACACACACAGGCACATACTATCAGTAATCTATCACATACTATTGCATTTAAAATATAAGTTTTCCACTCCTATCTATCTATTGAAGCTTCATAAGCATATGCAAAATAATCAAAATTTTTGTAATAATAGATAGGCCTTTGTGTAACCAGAAGTGGCTACTCAGAAAACAAGGACCGAATAGCTCTAGCTCTGTCTTCCAATAGAAACAAGCCAGCGTGTCCGGGGAGCAAACTACGTAAAGGTCAACTCGTAGCATTAGATGATTGGGTAGAAGTCGGCCACGTACTCTCAGACCTAGTACAAATCGTTGATTACGAAAGGCCAAGTACAGAGAGCAGAGTACAAGAATCACCGGAGGTAGAAAATCTCCCGCATTCGCTAAAATATTCAGCTGGAAGAGGAACTCTTCAAGACCTAGTTTTGGGCGAGATATGACCAATAAGACAACCATATATGCCTAGAGGTCTAGGAATGATACCGTCTAACTAACTTATTTTTAAAGACCAACTCCTATAAATAGAGGGTATTAAATGTAAACCAGGATTTTCCACATTTTTCTCTCACAAGGGAGCCAAGGAAAGACCCCTATGATTGTTATCATCCTGGTCTTACTTGCTTTAACTCAGCTGCTCCAATCTCTCTCTCCTCCTGCTCTCTCTCTTTTCCTTCACTCTATTCCATAGGTGTGATTTAAGGACAAATCTGGGTTCAACATTCTTAAAAGTTGCGACGAGCGTGGAGCATGTCACAAATAAGAAGCAATGCTATGCAAGGTGAAGAACTAACTCATAGAGAAGTCAAAAGTAGCATGAACTACACTAGAAAATTTTTAACCCATTCGATAAATGAGCTCAAAGAGTTTATAATGGAACTAATAGAGGTACACCTGCTCAAGATGACGTTACCACGGTAGCCGACAACCACTGAAGGGGTGATCTCATCGTTAACCCCGTTCACTGATCCCAGACATACTATCTCAACAACATGGGCTTGACCCTGTCTGATCACCACAAAGGAAGGCATGCTGAGACGCCATGGCCTTGTCAGCTGGAGAATGCCTTCTTCAAGGAAACCTCACCTCTGAAACTGAAGTGCGTGAGAGCTTCAAGATCTCTTCTTTGGAACCTAACCGAGGACAATCACACCCTTGCAATCATGTCGCGTCTTTCGAATTTAATGTGTTTGTTGAGAATAAATGATACATTTAAGTGTTAGCTCCTTTCATGACTCTAAAGGAGACCACCCTTTGAAGGTTGACCAACTAGCTATTAATAGTAATTATCTCTTTTGTAGAGTTCAATAAGATGTTCATAGTGCAAATTCGCCATTATGCATATGCCCCACAAAAGTTTGGAGTCACCACTACAACTATACCATGAGTATAAAGAGTTCTTGTGTGTTTTTATTAGTCGCTTCCAGAAAGGGATGCTAGAAATACGAGATCTGAAACCTACAATCGCACTTGCTTCCCTAGCTTAGAGGTTGAGAGGGCCCATTCCGCTAAGTGTTGGGTCTATAGCGTCTGAATATGTTAGACAAGCTATTGGAAACTTGCCAACAATCGCATATCAGTGGAAGAGTACAATTCACTCTTGGCCTCTCCTAACGACAACTACCCTCTGTCAAGATTGATCTCAGTCATGAGTTTCCTTGATGTGTTCTATAGATACCACTAAATCAAAATAGACCATGTGGATGTTGAAAAAACTACATTCATCACTAAAGGATAATGGATGCATTATTTGATAATAAAAAATGACGATTTTGTTGGTTAGACCCATCCTTATTCACTTGAACCTTAGATTTCAAATTTAGATGAAACTTGTAGCATTTATCAAGGACAAGATCAAACATTTTACAGTGGGTACAATATGGGGGTCTGTGCTCCATGACGATTTGTTGCCTATAACCATTTTGGGTTGTACCCAACTAGACTTCAGTAACATCAGGTAAAGTAATATCTCTTTTCACAAGTATTCTGGCCACCGAGGGTCTGGTTAGGTTGAAAGTAGACAGATCTAGTTTCAAAAGATCCTCAAGGATGACCCCAAGAGAGTAGAGAATCTGATGATGAAAAAAATGCAACTCGAGACCAGGTAAACTAAATCATATCGGTACAGTGAGAGTTTTATGATTTAGGTCGAAATCAAGTGACCACTTGAGTAGTTTCATATGTTTACCAGCAATGTTAAGATATTTTTTGGAGAAAATCCGAGTGTAGTCTTCAGGCACGGTTAACTGAATCAAAACACATCTCCCATCCATGAGCTCCACTTTCCACTTTTCACTTTCCTGCTAATTTGAGTTCATCAAAATTTTTTCTGATAACTTCCATAGGTGGGTGTCCCCACTGAAATTTCCCAATATAAACAAACTTGAATTTGTCAGGGTTGAAATTTTTGACTCTGAGAAAAAGTGTTGTCTTCCCACTTTTCTTGCATGCATGCATGCTTAATAAAGGGTTAGTCACCTGTAACATCAAGTTTCTTTTTATAACTCGAGGGGAATACAACTACCGTCTCCTCCTAGGATTACCCACGAAGTGGGCAAACGAGGTTTTACCAGGTTGAACCTCAAGAAGAAGAAGCTCCATCGAGAAGCCAATCCAACAGAGGGCCGAAGAGGTCCGAGCGCTGACACAGCAGACAGGAACCACAGATGAGCTCTGACAGAGTCGAAAGCTCAGTTCGACAAAGCTGCGCAAGAGAACCGCGGTAAGACGATGCCGCAGAAAGCTACAGGAGTCGAACAAAAAGCCGCAGATGCGAACTGTCGGACGCAGACGCGTGAAAGGCTGTGATGCAACGGCTTTATCCCATGTTCCCGCACACGATCCTTTTTTTTTCCTTCTTCGGCACTTGGCTAGGGCATGTGGTTACTATCTGCAGCTCGCTCGATTCAAATGCTCAGCTCTTCCTCCTGTCTCTTTTTCGAGGCTCATATATATATATATATACATGCTGCGAGCTGGCAACGGAGGGGAGTGTAAACCCTAGCATTCGAAAAAATTTTTGAAGCAGAGAAAAAAATGTCTCAATCGCAAACGAGGATTTCCAACACATCCTTCGTGTACTGAACACGAACCCGGATGGGAATAAGATCATGTTTGCTCTCACTTCCATCAAGGGTGCCAGTCGCCGTTTTGCCAACATCGTCTGCAAGAAGGCTGATGTCAACATGAACAAGAGCGCTGGTGAACTCTCTGCTGCTGAACTTGAGAATCTCATGACTGTAGTTGCAAATCCACGCCAATTCAAAATCCTAGATTGGTTTTTAAATAGAAAGAAGGATTACAAGGATGGTCGGTACTCACAAGTGGTTTCAAATGCATTGGACATGAAACCGAGGGATGATCTCAAAAGATTGAAGAAGATCAAAAGTGGGATGTTCGCGGGCGGCATGCGAAGATTACTGGGAGGAGAGGAAAGACTCTCGGTGCGTCGAAGAAGCCCTGATCCTCCGCCTCGTTGCTGCTTTGCTTCTACTGCATTGTTATGTTGTCTCTCCATTGGATCTTGAAACTNGGAACTCTCTGCTGCTGATCTTGAGAATCTCATGACTGTAGTTGCAAATCCACGCCAATTCAAAATCCTATATTGGTTTTTAAATAGAAAGAAGGATTACAAGGATGGTCGGTACTCACAAGTGGTTTCAAATGCATTGGACATGAAACCGAGGGATGATCTCAAAAGATTGAAGAAGATCAAAAGAGGGATGTTCGCGGGCGGCATGCAAAGATTACTGGGAGGAGAGGAAAGACTCTTGGTGCGTCGAAGAAGCGCTGATCCTCCGCCTCGTTGCTGCTTTGCTTCTACTGCATTGTTATGTTGTCTCTCCATTGGATCTTGAAACTAAAATTTTGGGTGACTTAAAAAATATTTTCAGTATTTACTTTTCTTGTAGTTTTGCATTATTATATTACTATTTCAAGAATGATATATATATATATATATATATATATATA
>JXCR01079237.1:44594-59065 GCA_002079205.1 Phalaenopsis hybrid cultivar
TTGTTTCTAGCCATCCATAGGGACCAAAAGACAATATAAGGGAAAGTATACAAAATGTGATTAGATGGTTTCCTCCAATAAGTTAGACAGTCCTGCATATTACGCCAACCCAACCCATAAATTCTGTAACCTAATATAACCCCCAATTTATCCCGCACCTCCAAAGCAAAAAAGTATTTGAAAAACAAGAGACCAACATCCTCCTCAGTTTTACGGAGAATGCATTGTGATGGCAATTTCAAATCCTTAAGTTCAAGAATATTATCAAAAGGCACTAATTGAGAGTATAGCCTCCACAGGAAAAAAAATATTGAGGGAGGGATTGCCTTGCCCCAAATTTCCTTACCCCAATCCTTGCCACTCCAAGAATGAAAACTACAATTAATATTTTTTGATAGAGAAGATGAGGTAGATAACTTTGTAAATATTATATCTTTCCTGTTAGTATCTAATGGGATCTTGTAAATGGCATTAGCACAAACCTCTCCCACCTTCTCCCTAAGGAGAGGAAGGTTCCATTGGTTATTTCACCAAAAATCAGCCACCCTGCAGTTACCAATATCCTTCTTGTAAATAGAAAACAAATCCTCCATGCACCAATGATCATTCCAAAAGGAAATATTTCCTTTTCCTAGATCCCAAAAAATATACTTATCAGCCTCATCCCTAGCTTTAAGATGGAGGGAACTCTGCTAGGGCAATGACAATTTGGATGATATTTATTTGGCTTTAATCGGAGGAGTTGTTTGGCATGAGCATAGATGGAGAAGTCCTTTGGGAAGGTTTTGTCGGGAGCTGGTGCCCAAGGGACTGTTGATTCTTAGAGCTTTGTGTTTCCTCAATCATACCATAACACACTTGAAGGGGCGAGGTGAGGCCTTTTGTGTGGAAGGTTGGTGGTCATAAGTAGGGCTGTCAAAACGGCTCGTTATTCACGAACTGCTTGTGTTTGATTCGTTAAGTAGCTCGTGTTCGATTTGTTCGCTAAACAACGAGCCGAACACGAACAAATTTATTGAGCTTGACATATAAACGAGCCGAACAACAACAATGTTTGNTTTGGGCTTTAATCGGAGGAGTTGTTTGGCATGGGCATAGATGGAGAAGTCCTTTGCGGAGGTTTTGTCGGGAGCTGGTGCCTAGGGGACTGTTGATTCTTAGAGCTTTGTGTTTCCTCAATCATACCATAACACACTTGAAGGAGCGAGGTGAGGCCTTTTGTGTGGAAGGTTGGTGGTCATAAGTAGGGCTGTCAAAAAGGCTCGTTATTTGCGAACTGCTTGTGTTTGATTCGTTAAGTAGCTCATGTTCGATTTGTTCGCTAAACAACGAGCCGAACACGAACAAATTTATTGAGCTTGATATATAAACGAGCCGAACAACAACAATGTTTGGTTTATTCTTGTCTAACTCGTTTTGGCTCGAAATAATTATATATATATATATATATATATATAACCGACATGGTTTTGTTCCTCTCTGCTTGAGTTTCGCCTCATGTCAAAACCTAGTTGTCTGCTACACGGATCTCCCATTTCTATTCCCTGTTTCGTCTTCGTCGATGGGTGCTTGCGTATTCCCTGCTTCGTCTTCATCGACGGGTGCTTGCGTCTCCACGTCTACTTCGTCTTTGTTGACGGGTGCTAGCATCTTCACGTCCCTACTTCGCATCCAGGCGACGAGGCAGGCCCAGTTATCACATTTCCTTCTAGACGGCGTCCTCGTCTGTCCAGGACGCCTCCTTTGCCGCCCTCTCGTCTCGGTCTGGCGATAGAGCTGCTGCTCTGCTCACTTGGTCCTGTTCGCACTGCTCTGTTCGCATTTCCTTTCAGACGACGTCTCCTNACTCGCATCTTCACGTCCCTACTTCGCATCCAGACGACGAGGCATGCCCAGTTATCACATTTCCTTCCAGACGACGTCCTCGTCTGTCCAGGACGCCTCCTTTGCCGCCCTCTCGTCTCGGTCTGGCGACAGAGCTGCTGCTCTGCTCACTTGGTCCTGTTCGCACTGCTCTGTTCGCATTTCCTTTCAGACGACGTCTCCTTGCTTCCTGTCCGACAAAATCTTGTCGGCAGAGATGGCTTTTTGTTCTTATGCTACTGCACTTGCTGGCGACCTCTCAATTCCTACTTGTGCTTTTCTTTCAGAATTAGAGACTACTTTTCGTATAGGTAAATCTTGCAATGTTTCTCACTCTTTTCACGAAGCTCTTGAAGGTGGTGGCGATCTCACCTTCATAAAAAATTTTGGGGGAAAAAAATGGGAAGTCCACTCTTATTCTCACAGAAGTTGAAACCAGTACTCTCGTGTCCTCTTGGCGTTTTGCTCTAGTGGGAAAATTTCGTTATGGCAACTAAAAATTGGAGATTATTTGAAAAGAGTTTGAGGCTTTGAAACTATTGGGCAGTTAGAATATTGATTTACTTGATGGTCGGCACATACTGATTCAGTTGTCTCATGATGTTGATTATACCCGCATCTTTTCTCGGAAAGTTATCAAGATCGACAACCGTTATAGGAAAATTTTGAAGTGGACTGTTGATTTCGACCCAAAGGCGGAGTCCCCTATCATTCCAATTTGAATAAAGTTTTCGGGGTTAAAATTACATCTGTTCAAGGAAATTCTCTACTCCTTAGCAACTGCTTATGGTAAGTCTCTCAGGGTTGATAGTTTTACGCTTGCTCTCACCAAACTCTCTGTGGCTTGTGTGTTAGTTGAGAGGGATATCACTCAACCAGCTCCGGATGAAGTGTGGATTGGAACCACTCACAACGGGTATTGACAAAAGGTTGAAATCGAACCACACCCTCCTTATTGCTCTCATTGTAGTATGTTTGGCCAAAACTTTACTATTTGCTATCGTTTACATCCTCATCTAAGACTAAATATCAATAAAAAAAGTCACCTATTATCTTAATTGAGAAGACGCAACCCAATCCTCTTCCCAACACCGCAGTTTCTGAAGAAGAACAACATACTACAACTACAGATTCAGTTGTGTTTATACCGCCCACTGTTATTGAAGAATACTCCCTCACATGCCTGTTGACCTCATTTTGAGATCATTACTCTTTTCCTTAAGATACTAGGATCTAGCCATAGAACTTTCTTATTGACTATCTTAGAAAACTAGAATTGAGACCCACCCTTTTAGAAATTACAGCCACCTCCTATTTCTCTTGTGAAGTCTCACATTGATGATCTCGAAACCATCGTCCTATGGTTGAGTTGTAAAGGACTATCATGTGGAGGCTCAAAGAGAAGTTTTCAATAAGATTTCAAACCCTAAGAAAACATCTTCAGGACTTTATCATCACACACACACACAAAATGCACAAAATTCACAAAGTTGCACAAGATCGAACTAAAATTAAGCTTAAATCATGGGTGAAAATGCTAACTTCTCCGGACGACCTCCAATAATAAAATAGACTGCGACAACACGTTCGGGACATCAATTTTAGCTAGGAAAGACACTCATATTGCCATAATTCCGCGCACATGCAAATTGCACGCATATTGATGAATTTGTCAAAACGATCTTCGACGATGAAACGGACCGCGCCAGCACGTCTGGGACATTAGAATTACCTAAAAGGACATCCATTTTTGTTATGCTGTGACACACGAATAAAAAGTACAAATCAAATTTCTATTTTTGAAATATTAAATATTTTTATATTTATATCAGTATTTATAATAATATTTTAATCTCAAACCTTATTTAACCCTTACGCACACGCGACATCCCTACTGACACACATATAGTCGCTCGGGCGTGCCCTAGCTCCTGCAACTCGTTTCCTAGGCACGACTCGATCGCAGCCCTGACTCGCCAGCCCGAATCTTCCTCTCCCGCATCTCCTCTGCCATTCGCGCACGCGGCATTCCTCTTCCCCCACACGCGGCATTCCTCTGTCATTCATGCACGCGACTCGCCTCCTCGAGCTCCGCTTGACCGAGCGGCTTTCTAACGGTGAAACTCCACCTGACCGACTCTTCCTCTGCTATGTTGCATTTCCTCCTCCATAAATGCATTTTTTCCTCTCCCTTTGCCTGATTCGACCAACAGTGAGGATGGTAGGTGGCTGTTCTTCTCTCCTTTCTTTACTATAAAAACCCCACCTTAGGGAGGTCTAGGGATGGCCAAAAATTCAAAAGGAGGGTGAAGGTGCTGCCAAAACCTTGTCTTGTGTAGATTTTTTGTTCAATTGCTCGACATTCTTTCTGGGTTGCTGGATACTCTTGCTTGTCGGTTCCATATTCTTGCTTGGTTGTGTGTTTGACTGCCAAGGGTTGTTGAAAATTNCAGAATTACCTAAAAGGACATCCATTTTTGTTATGCTGTGACACACGAATAAAAAATACAAATCAAATTTCTATTTTTGAAATATTAAATATTTTTATATTTATATCAATATTTATAATAATATTTTAATCTTAAACCTTATTTAACCCTTACCCACACGCGACATCCCTACTGACACACATGTAGTCGCTCGGGCGTGCCTTAGATCCTGCAACTCGTTTCCTAGGCACGACTCGATCGCAGCCCTGACTCGCCAGCCCAAATCTTCCTCTCCCGCATCTCCTCTGCCATTCGCGCACGTGGCATTCCTCTTCCCCCACACGCGGCATTCCTCTGTCATTCATGCACGCGGCTCGCCTCCTCGAGCTCCGCTTGACCGAGCGGCTTTCTAACGGTGAAACTCCACCTGACCTACTCTTCCTCTGCCCTATGCTGCATTTCCTCCTCCATAAATGCATTTCTTCTTCGCCCTTTACCTGATTCAACCAACAGTGAGGATGGTAGGTGGCTGCTCTTCTCTCCTTTCTTTACTATAAAAACCCCACCTTAGGGAGGTCTAAGGATGGCCAAAAATTCAAAAGGAGGGTGAAGGTGCTGCCAAAACCTTGTATTGTGTAGATTTTTTGTTCAATTGCTCGACATTTTTTCTGGGCTGTTGGATACTCTTGCTTGTCGGTTCCATATTCTTGCTTGGTTGTGTGTTTGACTGCCAAGGGTTGTTGAAAATTTTTTTGAGAGAAAGGGAGGTTGGAGTTTTTACTGTCTGAGGCTTAAGGAGGAAAAGTTCTTCAAAAATTTCTTCCTAGCTAGGTTCTCGTGTGCTAGAGTTCAAAGCATTCGTGGGTTGCTGTTTTCTGGAGCTTTTAGAAAGGGAAACTTTGCCGAAGTCCTCTCTAGGCTAAATTCTTGTGTGCTGGGAGTTTGAAGGACTTGTGGTTTGCTGTCTCTCGAAGCTTTTAGGAGGAGGATTGCTGTGGGAGTGATTTTCTTGAATTTGTCTTATAATTTTTGCTTTAAGTCTGCATTAAAAAGATATTCCCCTTCTTCCCTCTATTCTACACTATTTCGGATGACATCCAAAAATGTTTACTTTCTCTTCCAAAGCATGTGGAAGCAAGATTTGGGCTTGTTCTGAAATTTAAGCATGAAATAGTCCTTGGAAACATTAAAATAGAGCATAATATGACTGCCTTCTTTTCTTTTTCTACTCGAGATACATGATGAACAAGATTTCGTTTTGGGAAGTTTTAGTTGTTATCCTATGGAATGCATGCTAGGAAGGAAAATGCAAGGTTGGAGCTGTTCTTTTATATATATTTATCCAAGTGGATGTTAGAATTGCTTTCAATATTGGATAACATGTTAACATTAGGAATCTGTTTATGCTCATTCGTTCCCTGTTACTTGTTACTATTTAGAATATGTACTGGATGCAATACTTTAAAATATAAGGCTTCAAGAGATTTAATTTTGATGCCCTTGTTTTGACTCATTTGTTGGGTTCGGTTTTGACTCTTTTGAGATGGATTCTTGTTGTAAGTGTTTTTCTCTGCTTTTCCCATTTGGTGGGTGCGGTTTTGACTTAAATTATACTCTTTTCTTTAGCCTTTATGTTGGGTTTAATTTGGTTGAAGAGAAGGAATTGGTTTGATTCAAAAAAAAAAAATATTTGTTATGGGCTCTCTTTTGCTGGGTTTACTTAAGCTAAAAATGTATTTTGGTTTCCCCCTATGCTGGGCTCGATTTGCCTCTGTGTTGGGCTTGGTTTGCTCCTGGTTGGGCTCGGTTTGGCCCTTTGGTGGGTTCGGTTTGGCTCCTTTTGAAATTGTGTTTTGGCTGGAATCCTTTTCTATTGTAGCCCTTTGATGAGCTCTGTTTACCCCTTTGCTGGACACAGTTTGGTTGGAGGCTCTTCTTTAACGTCTCTCCTGAGATTTTTTTTGGTAATCAAGTTTGTGATCTCAAAATTCATGATTTCAATATCTACTTCTATATGGAAATGTTTGATGCGAACAGATCAACTCATTATCATGTCTTATTTAATGAGAATTGTTTCAATCTAAATACTTTATGTGAGTTTGTCCATTCACTCTCTTGTGCATATTAAAGGAGCACAATGGTAATATTTGTGGCGACTTTTCCCTTTGCCGTGAAGCCTGTTTAGTGGTTTTGGTCTGCTGCCTTTAACCGTGAGCATCCTAGCTAGTTTCTTGTTCTCCTGTTTGGATGTTCATTGCTGGGTTTGGGGCTTGGTTTTCTCCCGTCTGCCCTTGGCCGTGAGCTTTACTGTTGTGGTTTGAGTTGTCGTTGGTTTGGACTTAACTTTCTTCTTATTTCCTCCGGCTATGAGCTTTCTTTAGTGGCTCTTTTATGTTGAAAATGGTTGGTTCAAGCTTCAATGATGATGGTTTCCTTCCTATGGCCTTGGCCATGCGCCTTACCTTGTGTTTGCTGCCCTTGTGGCCTTCCTCTTGCTGCCCTTTACCCGTGAGCCTTACTGTGGAGGTTCCTTGGTCTGTGACATAGTTGGTTCGAGTTTGGTTTTCTTCTACTGCCCCTGCCCGTTAGTTTTTTCCTATTTATTGTCTTAAATTGTGAGTTTATGTTGAAGCTTGGTTGTGAGGCTTGACTGCTCTCTTTCTTGGCCTTACCCGTGAGCCCCTGCTCTTTTTCCTGGCCTTACGCATGAGCCCCTGCTTTTTTTTTCCTGGCCTTACCCGTGAGCCCTTGCTCTCCTTCCTGTTGTTACCCGTGAGCCTGTGGAGGATTATTCAGGTTCATTTTGTCCTGGTAATAAGCACCTCTATATTTTCTAAATTGGTGTTTCATTTATATAAATGTGAAAAGCTTCTAAAAAGGGGTGGAACTGAATGAATTGGATACTGGTATGGTTTTGACGATTTAAAAAGTTGCTTCTATGGATTATTCTCTTTATTTTGGGATTTGAAAGCTTATAAAATTGCCATTTGGAAAAGTGTTTGGAGATTTAACATTAAAGCCTGAAGAACATAAACACTATATTCGGGTTCAAGCATGGGTGTGTGAGTGCATATAAGTGGAGCCATGGGTACAGTGTTATATTAATTTTGGGCCCATTTTAATCAATTTGAACAAAAATTTGGAGAGGATACCCTTCTTGGATTGATCCAGTTATATAAAATTTGAGAAGATGATATCCTCTGGATTGATTCAAGGATCTTGCTTCACCCTTATCCTTTTGATCTTTTGGGTGGATCAATTCAAACTCTCTCATTCCCGTTTTTATTCTTTTTTTCCTTGCTTCTTGGTTCGATTTTCTGTGCTTATGTTTGACACATAAACACTCATATATAGCCTTTTGCTATATATATGAAACCATTAAGTAAGGTTGCAAGTACGTCGGTTTTGTTTTGGGGCTTAGGGCGATGATGAAAAAGGCACACTGGTGGTAGAGCAGAATAATATCTCATCCTACAACATCAGAACTCAATTCAGGGGCCTGATGAACTGTAGGATGAAAGTATCATTCACTGACACAAGACTAGGGGGACCCGTACCCTCTTAGGTTGTTGGCGGTCTTACGCCCGATGGCGTGATCGACTCGTGGATAACTATTCTTTTTTCAAAACTGAGAAGAACAGATACAATGTTTTATATAAAAAAAATAAAAATATATTTTCACTACAAAATTGATACAATTTTCTTTTTGTATGCTTGAAATATATGTGCATGCTAAAATTTAAATTTTAAATCGGTTACAATTTGGTTGTTCACTTGTTGATTACCGATACTGGGCTAAGGAGTATCTCCTAAGTTAGGTTTAGTAGGACACCCTTCTAGTTGAGTGATTGAATTTATACATCCGGGTGACCGATAACAGCCTTCAACGTCTCTCGAGTACAAATATATTATTTGACCTAGCCCCGACCCGAGTGCTTGCGGTCCTTTCTTTTCAGATTTTTCGTAAGTTTTATTGAATTTTGGACAAAACACTCGTGGTCTCTTTTCTCTTGGGATTTTCCTATAACTTTGATGGTTTTATTTGAATTGCTACTCGTCAATTTTCCCGGGTCTTCTGTTGTGGGTTATTTGTCGATTTTCTCGAGTTTTCCAGACATTGTCTTTCTTTTGTTTATACAGTGAATACTAGTTCGCTTAACAGCAGACCTCCATAATATAGAGGTTTGATTTACATTACAACATTTTATTTCACAGTATGTTATACTATTCTCTCAGCATGCTATACTGTTCTCTTTCTTTACTGTACATTATACTGGTCTTTTTTATTATACTGCATGCTTTATTGTTTTGTTACACACTATACCTTAGAATTGGAGGCCAGTAGTCGATTTTATAGGAGGTACAAGGCAGCAGAGCGTTGACTAAATAATTGCACATAACTTTAAAACTAAAATCAAACCCAAGGGTGCTACGACGGGGAGCTTGGAGTAAACACCGTGGGCAGCATAACGAGGACATACGAAGGAGCTATTTCAAGATGGATCTGCAATATAAAAACACATTCATATTACCAAACACTTTCTTTAGTTTAAATAACAACTTATAGGATTTCGAGTTCTTTTGTCTAGTGCAGCGTAAACCCTCACATATTACTTTTAGGCTTTTGCATAACCCTGTTGTGCAATTGTCAGTCCTAACACTTTAAGATTCCGAGCTAACTGTATAATATGGTGTAAATTCTCTTATCTTTTTAAAGTTATTTGCACGATCAAATATCGTGTGAACATAAGTCCTAAATTCTAAATAAATTGCAGGATTAAAACAATAAATAACATCATTTCAAAGATATAAAGTCAAACAATAGGATAGTTGGGAGGTCACCAGGGTTTTCCCTGGATCTGTGATATCTTAAAATAACTGTTTTTATTTGAACCAATGCCGTTTGATTTTCCGTAAATTCTCTTATCTTTTTAAGGTTATTTGCACGATCAAATATCGTGTGAACATAAGTCCTAAATTCTAAATAAATTGCAGGATTAAAACAATAAATAACATCATTTCAAAGATATAAAGCCAAACAATAGGATAGTTGGGAGGTCACCCTTCCCTGGATCTGTGGTATCTTAAAATAACTGTTTTTATTTGAACCACTGCCGTTTGATTTTCCCGTGTCTAATTTTGGAAACCTAAACTTTGAAATCCGGAAGATAAAACCACTGATCTTAATCGAGAGTTTTCTTAAGTGACCCCGTTTAAGATGTAATTAATTATAGGGACTTGCCTCTATAGGGAACTTGGAACCCAGATAAACAAACTCTATCTAATCCTCATATTAGGTAGGGGGACTTGTTGACCGCATATAAAATATTTCACAGACCAAACAGATGTTACAAATTCTTTAGTTTAGGTGATCGAGCCTACTACAAGTAACATGTTTATTCTTCAGAATAACTATATTACTTGTGGTATCGTGCTTAATCATCCAAACCATCCAAAATGTGAAACTCGCTTGGTCTCATCTATTTTTAAATTAAAATGTTACTTTCAAAAATCATATTTATATTAAAACTAATTTTTATATTCTACAAAAAAATCATCATATCCTTTTTCATCTTTTCAAAAAAATAACGGTCGACAAATTCTGACGACTCCGCCGGGGACTGTTTCCTCTCTTCATCTTTGATCAAGTGGTTTTTTTTCATATATCGGTAGTGTGTCCATGTCCCTCATGGGTTAGGCTACCGTTATTTTGTTGACTTACTGTGCTCACTTCTTTCTTGAGTCAATATAGTCAACTCCTCTTGGATTTCAGGATCGTCCGCTTAATCATCCTTAAGCAGAAGAAGTTCAAGAATCTTTAGGGTTTAGTGGGGTGGACCCCTAATANCTTTAGGGCTTGGTTTTCTCCTGTCTGCCCTTGGCTGTGAGCTTTACTGTTGTGGTTTGAGTTGTCGTTGGTTTGGACTTAACATTCTTCTTATTTCCTCTGGCTATGAGCTTTCTTTAGTGGCTCTTTTATGTTGAAAGTGGTTGGTTCAAGCTTCCATGATGATGGTTTCCTTCCTGCGGCCTTGGCCATGCGCCTTACCTTGTGTTTGCTGCCCTTGTGGCCTTCCTCTTGCTGCCCTTTACCCGTGAGCCTTACTGTGGAGGTTCCTTGGTCTGTGACATAATTGGTTCGAGTTTGGTTTTCTTCTACTGCCCCGCCCGTTAGTTTTTTCCTATTTATTGTCTTAAATTGTGAGTTTATGTTGAAGTTTGGTTGTGCATTTCATGATTTCTATTTATGGGCTTGTTGTGAGGCTTGACTGCTCTCTTTCTTGGCCTTACCCGTGAGCCCCTGCTCTTTTTCCTGGCCTTACGCATGAGCCCCTACTTTTTTTTTCCTGGCCTTACCTGTGAGCCCTTGCTCTCCTTCCTGCTGTTACCCGTGAGCCTGTGGAGGATTATTCAGGTTCATTTTGTCCTGGTAGTAAGCACCTCTATATTTTCTAAATTGGTGGAACATTTATATAATTGTGGAAAGCTTCTAAAAAGGGGTGGAACTGAATGGATTGGATACTGGTATGGTTTTGAGGATTTAGAAAGTTGCTCCTATGGATTATTCTCTTTATTTTGGGATTTGAAAGCTTATAAAATTGTCATTTGGANGCTTTTTTTTTCCTGGCCTTACCCGTGAGCCCTTGCTCTCCTTCCTGTTGTTACCCGTGAGCCTGTGGAGGATTATTCAGGTTCATTTTGTCCTGGTAATAAGCACCTCTATATTTTCTAAATTGGTGTTTCATTTATATAAATGTGAAAAGCTTCTAAAAAGGGGTGGAACTGAATGAATTGGATACTGGTATGGTTTTGACGATTTAAAAAGTTGCTTCTATGGATTATTCTCTTTATTTTGGGATTTGAAAGCTTATAAAATTGCCATTTGGAAAAGTGTTTGGAGATTTAACATTAAAGCCTGAAGAACATAAACACTATATTCGGGTTCAAGCATGGGTGTGTGAGTGCATATAAGTGGAGCCATGGGTACAGTGTTATATTAATTTTGGGCCCATTTTAATCAATTTGAAACAAAAATTTGGAGAGGATATCATTCTTGGATTGATCTAGTTATATAAAATTTGAGAAGATGATATCCTCTGGATTGATTCAAGGATCTTGCTTCACCCTTATCCTTTCGATCTTTTGGGTGGATCAATTCATCCTCTCTCATTTCCGTTTTTATTCTTTTTTTCCTTGCTTCTTGGTTCAATTTTCTGTGCTTATGTTTGACACATAAACACTCATATATAGCATTTTGCTATATATATGAAACCATTAAGTAAGGTCGCAAGTATGTCAGTTTTGTTTTGGGGCTTAGGGCGATGATGAAAAAGGCACACTGGTGGTAGAGCAGAATAATATCTCATCCTACAACATCAGGACTCAATTCAGGGGCCTGATGAACTGTAGGATGAAAGTATCATTCACCGACACAAGACTAGGGGGACCCGTACCATCTTAGTTTGTTGGCGGTATTACGCCCGATGGCGTGATCGACTCGTGGACAACTATTATTTTTTCAAAACTGAGAAGAACAGATACAATGTTTTATATAAAAAAAATAAAAATATATTTTCACTACAAAATTGATACAATTTTCTTTTTGTATGCTTGAAATATATGTGCATGCTAAAATTTAAATTTTAAATCGGTTACAATTTGGTTGACTTGTTGATTACCGATATTGGGTTAAGGAGTATCTCCTAAGTTAGGTTTAGTAGGACACCCTTCTAGTTGAGTGATTGAATTTATACATCCGGGTGACCGATAGTAGTCTTCGACGTCTCTCGAGTACAAATATATTATTTGAGTCAGCCCGACCCGAGTGCTTGCGGTCCTTTCTTTTCGGATTTTTCGTAAGTTTTATTGAATTTTGGACAAAGCACTCGTGGTCTTTTTTCTCTTGGGATTTTCCTATAACTTTGATGGTTTTATTTGAATTGCTACTCGTCAATTTTCCCGGGTCTTCTGTTGTGGGTTATTTGTCGATTTTCTCGAGTTTTCCAGACACTGTCTTTCTTTTGTTTATACAATGAATACTAGTTCGCTTAACAGCAGACCTCCATAATATAGAGGTTTGATTTACATTACAACATTTTATTTCACAGTATGTTATACTATTCTCTCAGCATGCTATACTGTTCTCTTTCTTTACTGTACATTATACTGGTCTTTTTTATTATACTGCATGCTTTATTGTTTCGTTACACACTATACCTTAGAATTGGAGGCCAGTAGTCGGTTTTATAGGAGGTACAAGGCAGCAGAGCGTTGACTAAATAATTACATATAACTTTAAAACTAAAATCAAACCCAAGGGTGCTACGATGGGGAGCTTGGAGCAAACAACGTGGGCAGCATAACGAGGACATACGAAGGAGCTATTTCAAGATGGATCTGCAATATCAAAAAACATTCATATTACCAAACACTTTCTTTAGTTTAAATAACAACTTATAGGATTTCGAGTTCTTTTGTCTAGTGCAGCGTAAACCCTCACATATTACTTTTGGGCTTTTGCATAACCCTGTTGTGCAATTATAAGTCCTAACACTTTAGGATTCCGAGGTAACTGTATAATATGGTGTAAATTCTCTTATCTTTTTAAGGTTATTTGCATGATCAAATATCGTGTGAACATAAGTCTTAAATTCTAAATAAATTGCAGGATTAAAATAATAAATAACATCATTTCAAAGATATAAAGCCAAACAATAGGATAGTTGGGAGGTCACCAGGGTTTTCCCTGGATCTGTGATATCTTAAAATAACTGTTTTTATTTGAATCACTGCCGTTTGATTTTCCCGTGTCTAATTTTGGAAACCTAAACTTTGAAATCCGGAAGATAAAACCACTGATCTTAATCGAGAGTTTTCTTAAGTGACCTTGTTTAAGATGTAATTAATTGTAGGGACTTGCCTCTATAGGGAACTTGGAACCCAGGTAAAAAAACTCTATCTAATCCTCATATTAGATAGGGGGACTTGTTGACCGCATATAAAATATTTCACAGACCAAACAGATGTCACAAATTCTTTAGTTTAGGTGATCGAGCCTACTACAAGTAATATGTTTATTCTTCGGAATAACTATATTACTTGTGGTATCATGCTTAGTCATCCAAACCATCCAAAATGTGAGACTCGCTTGGTCTCATATATTTTTAAATTAAAATGTTACTTTTAAAAATCATATTTATATTAAAACTATTTTTTATATTCTACAAAAAAATCATATCCTTTTTCATCTTTTCAAAAAAATAACGGTCGACAAATTCTGGCGATTCCACCGGGGACTGGTTCCTCTCTTCATCTTTGATCAAGTGGTTTTGTTTTCATATATCGGTAGTGTGCCCATGTCCCTCATGGGTTAGGCTACCGTTCTTTTGTTGACTTACTGTGCTCACTTCTTTCTTAAGTCAATATAGTCAACTCCTCTTGGATTTCAGGGTCGTCCGCTTAATCATCCTTAAGCAGAAGAAGTTCAAGAATCTTTAGGGTTTAGTGGGGTGGACCCCTAATAGGTGTGGTGTGTCAAGATCAGAGTGGGTCCAATGTAGAATAAATCATTTCTTATTTTGGGCTAGCTCCTATGCCTGATAATTGCTTAACTTCTTTTCTGAAATTTGCTTGTCCTTTTTTCAAGTCACGTCAAATTCCTTTTCAACTTTCCTCGGCAATGTTGAAATCTCAAAACCCAATACTAAAACAAAACATTCATCTTTTTCAAAAGATATAAAAAAAAAGAGAAGAAAATTTTTGACAAAAGACAACAACAAAAAAATAAATTAAAATTAAAATCAAAACTTCAAAGAAATACCTAGTTCACTAGGCAAGTGTGCTAATTTCAGCTTCTATGTTGAACTTGCAAGGTCTTGAACAATACTGACACTCAGAAATCTACAATTGACAAGAGCAATGTCATCGCCAAGTTTGACTTTCCTGTTCAACATGCTCATCGATGCCCGTCACATTGCTTCTACAATTCAGTTTGGGCCAGGATTCGAGGGATTTGAAGTATTGCTTGGAAAAGTATCTCATGTGATAACAAAAATGACTGCTTCAGATGTTCAGGAACCATCCTCCAGATTCAACTTAAATGGTGATCATGATTTCCCTTCCCTCAAGAAAGTGAAGATCAGTTCCACCCTCGCAGCATCAACTGTTCTGTTAGTAAAA
>JXCR01079237.1:59147-79646 GCA_002079205.1 Phalaenopsis hybrid cultivar
TGATTCACTTTCATCCACAAACTTCTTTCTCTGCATAAGTTATAATAACATTCAACAAGAAGATACATAAAACAAGATAATTATACAAACCTCAAACATAGGAGGTGACACCCAAGATAAGCGATGTGCGCAGTACCTCAAGCAAAGTAAGTTTCCTCAACGTTATATCCAATAGGGCTTCAGCTTGCTTTTGGGATAACTCATATTCTGATATAAATAAATTGAAAAATTAATTTTATTCTAGAGTTGTAGAAAAAAAAAAAAAGCTAAATCACTAAAGTAAATCAACTCAGTGCAATAATTAACAAAACCCATTTATTACTAAATAAACTTTGCAAATCCACTTTGTTAAATTATCATCTTTTTTAAAGAAATTATGGACTATTGGCTGCCCAAATATCATCTTTGATAGAGCAGAGCTTAATGTTGAGCTTATTGAAATAAGAGCTGAAAATTAATTGAGTTGAGGCAAATACTACCCTTCTCAAACACGTTTATTTATTTTCTTATTAGAATCAAGCAACGCTTNTTGAAATCTTAAGAAGGATAGGCTGTGTTGTTTCCTCAGTAGCTGAAGTCTTAAAATTTCACCTCAGTAGTTGAAATCTTAAGAAGGATAGGCTATGATGTTTCCTCTTAAATGAAAAGCAGAATATTGGAAGAATGTGAATCCACTCGGCAAATTTATAGGTCCACTAAGAAGCCTAAAGAAGTACCACCGCCACGTATTTCCGCCAAACTTCGGTTAGGAGATAAAGTAATAACCAATGTTGCTATTGTCAAACCCAACAATATCATTGCCACAAAGTAAGAATCAGCTAAAATACGATCGAAACCATGATCATCGCCAGTAAAGGGTGGTAAGAGATTGCCTACTGTTGTATCTGATCTGCGCACTACGGGAGCTACTTCCCTTCGCCGTATTGATGTCATCAACGAGACACCCCGTCTCCGACCATCAGTGCTTCAAGGGAAGGTTTGGAGACCCAAGGGCGCTAGTCAGGTACTACTAGCAAGTGCAAGAAGCTCTCATCCCGAGGAAAATTCCAAGTCCAAAATGAAAGCTATTACACCAGAATCTGACACAAATACAGAAGTCTGCCAGAGGCCACCGGTCAATCTTAAAGTTATTAAAGGAAATTCAATTGAAGGTACATTGGAAAAGCTTAGACTTGACATTGTAGAGCTCTCAAAGGAGCAACAAAAGAATGATGAAAGTGAAGACTTTAGTTTGATGGATGGTGTGGAAGAAGGCTATGAGGACATTCTCGTCGTTGAAACCAGAGTCTCTTCATTATCATGCGATGCTCCAAAGCCTGTAGAGGGGAACACCTATGATGAATTGCGAAGGGAAATTCAAGTACGAGATGAAAAAATGACTAAGATGGCAAAAATGTTACAAGAGACGATGACTGTAGTTGCTACACTTCAAAGTCAGCCACAATTTCTAATGACCATTTCTCTAGAAATGAATCAGGCGCAGGTTGCGCCCATTTCAGAAGGAAGAAATGACCCTTCTAGCAGAAATAATCCACCATAAAAGGAACCAATCCAGATTTTAATGCCAGAAAAGAACATCCAGCAAATAGTGGAGACACAAGTGCAAAAAGCTTTAGCCCAATCTAAAGGAGGAACATCAGTTCTAAGGGGTAGACCATACCTAGAAGAGTTCGATAGTGTTCAATATTCAAAGGGCTTTGTGCGCCAATATTTAAAATATTCGATGGAGTTGGNCCAAATGGCTTTGTGTCGCCAATATTTAAAATATTCGATGGAGTTGGAAACCCTCGTCAGCATATTGCGCACTTCTGGGCAAATTGCTGCAATGCAGGGGATAGTGAAGCATTGCTCTGTCGTCAATTCGTGAATAGTCTTTTAGGGGTTGCCTTTGATTGGTACATCAAGTTGTCTAATGGCTCAGTTGAGACTTTCGCAGAACTAGAAGACTTATTTATCAAGAGGTTTACTGGAGCTCAACACCATATCACCATTGGTGATCTTGTGGTCGAGCGAAAAAAATTGAATGAGACTTTAGTTGACTATATTTTGTGTTGGAGAAACTTAAATATGAAGTGTGAGCCACAGTTACAAGAGCAGCATGCAATTGGAATTTTGCTCAAGAGCATACATGGTTTGATAGCCTTCATGTTTAAGAGATTTACTATTAAAACATTTGAAAAGCTACTAAGCAAAGCTGCAAGTTTGCTAGAAGATGTTAAACAGTTCGGATTTCCATAGAAAATTGAGAAATCAAAGCCAATGAAGATATTTGAAAAGAAGATTAGGACAGTGACAACGGTGGATAGAGGTAAGCAGCCGATTTAGATTCAAGCTGAACAGTCTCGGCAGAATTACCAACGCCCACAGCATAATAATCAACAACATGCCGAGCATACTCAACAAAATAGTTAATACTATGGTCAGCGACAGTTTCAGCAAAGATCTTATACTATGGACATGAGACAAGCTCCGACCATGATAGATAGATTAACCAGAGTCTATTCTTTCAAAGGATGAGGCCGTGTCCAAGATGTTCCGAAATTTAGTAAAGAAGACCGAGTTTAGATTGCCAGAACCTAAGAAGCCAGATGAAGTTGACAAGAAGGATCATCCCATGTATTGTCCTTATCATAGACTGATTGGGCATACCATAGAAAATTGTTTCAGCTTCAAGGATTGGCTGGAGAAGAATTTCAAGAATGGGAACATAACGATCTCCAAGGAATATTTGAAGGAACCAGAAAGAGGTTCCATAAATATGATCTCGGTCGATCCGACTGATCCCTACGCAACGGATGATGGATGGAGTACAGTATGGACCGGATCTTTTGAGAAAATATTAAATCAGATTCATGCTACGTCGGTACAAACCTCCATTCAGATTCCAAAGTCTGCAGAGCTAGAGTTGTCTGTTACATCGGAAAAGAAGAAAGAGAAGAAAGAAATTGTTAAAGAAGAAAAGATCAACGGTGCAAAGAATAACCTAGGAGTTGCACGTCTTTGATTGGTTGTCTTGGATGCGGGAGAGAAATTCCTCAAACCGTTAACCTTGTACGATTATTACTCCTCCGGGAATTTGCAATAAAAAGATAGTTGATTTTGGCGACGTTTTTACTGTTTCTAGTGATCACGTAACTAACATCCAATCTAATTCGAATTTCAATCCTTATGGTGATCCTCAAATCGTACGAAGTCCCAATGAACTCGTCAATATGACTAGTGAAGATGTCAACAATACAGGCTATGATAGTGCAGGAAGTGAAACACCCTCCTTCGAATTCCAAGGAAATCCGATAGCAATTGAATTGGAAGCTTCAGATTCAGAAACATCTTTGGAAGAATGGGTAGCTGTGTCAAAAGAGAAACCGCTTGGTTTAGTTCAGGAGACACAAGAAATAACAGAAGTGTATTTGAGAAGAGAAAAATGATTACCCCTAGTAACGGATCTAGGAGTAAAAGGAAAACAAACACTTACCTATAATGAGACAACTCCACCGGTGGAAGAATTACCCGCCCAAGAAGAAATCAGAGGTATGAATAATAAAGTGGAGTATAACGTTGTGGTCCATCTTAGGAAGTTACCAGCCAAACTAAGTATTTACGATGCTCTGATCCTATCAAAGTAGATGAGAGAGGCTTTGATCAAGGCTCTACTTGATCCGGAAATTTGCTTAGCTCATTTGGCCAACAACTCCTTAGATGAGGCTTGTTAGTTAAAGGAACAACCCAGTGTGACTTTCACACTGACGAAGATTTGTTGCTTGGAACTGCCAACCATAACGACCTTTGTATATTTCAGTAAATATCGGAAGATTCACGCTCTCAAGGGTGTTAGCGGATCCAGGGGCGTCAATTAACATAATGAATTTGCGGACTTTAGCCTATTTAGATATTAACATCCATAAGCTCTTCACCAATAAAATGATGTTAAGAGGATTTAACCAGAAAAGAGAAAGGGCTTTTCCATGAGGATCGGTGATCTAGTAACAACCACAAAGTTCCATATCATTGATTCAGAAACTTCTTTCAATGCCCTACTGGGCCGACCTTGGATTCATAAATATAAGATGGTCCCTTCGTCGTTGCACTAGTGCATAAAGTATTTTGAAGAAGGACAAGAGCGGTGCATAAAAGGGGATTTGCAGCCATTTTCGGTGCATGAGACCGTGATTCATGAATATGCTGCTTACTACGCTCCCGTGAACAAGATAGTCTTTTTCAGAGACGCTATGCCAAATAGAGATGAAGATCTAAAACTACTACAAGAGCCGAATAGTTGGGTGCCGGTTTAACGATCTTCCACCATTTCTCCGAAACGAGAAGATGGAAACTCTTTTAGTCCTCACATTCGAGATCAAGGCCGGGGACGAGGACGAGGAAGAGTTAGGAGGATTATTTAACAAAGGAATCCGACTATCAATATTGAGTTAGAAGAAAGTTCAAAAGAAGAAAAGACCAGAAAAAATGCAATGATGATACGCCAGAAGGCGCCGCTTTTCGAGATTTCTTTGGAAAAAGAGGATGAAAAGGATGAGTACAAGTCAATGTATGATAGAATCAATCACTACGTGCAGACCATGACTTTAACCCCGATTCATTCTCATAAAATAGAGGGTTTGGAGGTCAAGGAAGTGCGTAGTGCATGTTTAAAACCAATAAAGTTCTATCGTGGTTATTCTACTTCCAATCCTAAAATCGATGTAAATTTGGAAGAAGATGTTTTAAATGAATTAATAGAATTACCTTTTGATTACTACTCTCCATGTGTTAAAAAACTTGCTTAGCATGGTTTATTACCAGGAAAGTTGTCAAAAGACAGGTTACGCCTCTTCGAGGAATTATGGAACGCTGAAAATCAAAACTCTAAATCAAAAGAAGGTGTTGGTTTCGGCACGGTAGGGTCGGTCAGTGATACAGAATTTTGTCTGGTTGTTACTAATGATCCCAATGAGTATTGCTTTGAAGAAGATCCTGAGGAATCTAAAATAGAAGATGCCTCTCCAGAATTTGAAGAGGAAACTAAGTCAACTGTTAATGAGTTCAAAGAGATAAATCTAGGGTCAGAGGAAGATCCTAGACCTACCTTCATAAGCTCTTTGCTCAGTAATGAAGAATTCACAAATCGAATCAATTTGTTGGTAGAGTTCAAGGATTTTTTTGCTTGGAGTTATGATGAGAAGTCAGGTCTAGCACTAGAGGTTGTAGTTCATAAACTTGGAATAGACCCTTCCATGACTCTAGTAAAGCAAGCTCCCAGGAGAATGCGCCTTGAAATTGAGCAACAAGTTGCCATCGAGGTTAATAAATTAATAGAAGCTAACTTTGTACTAGAAGAGCAATACCAGTTAGAAAGAAGAATGGTCAGATCCGGATCTGCGTAAATTTCAGAGACTTAAATAAAGCATGCCCGAAGGATGAGTTCCCATTACCAATTCCAGAGCTAATGGTAGGCATTGCATCATCACATGCAATTTTCTCATTTATGTATGGATCGTCTTGGTATAACCAAATCAAGCTGGCACCGGAAGATGCGACATTTACAGCTTTCAGAACTTCAATTGGGATCTACTGCTACATCGTAATGTCGTTTGGATTGAAAAACGCCGGAGCAACTTACCAGCGGGCAATGACGAGAATTTTTGACGACCTCATTCACAATCAAGTTGAGTGTTATGTGGATGATTTGATCATTAAAAGAAATAATAAGAGAATCATTTGTATGATTTGAGGATTGTCTTCGAGCGATTGCGATAATTTAATATCAAAATGAATCCCTTAAAATGCACCTTTGGTGTCATTTTCAAGAGGTTTTTAGGATTTATTGTCTGTCATCGAGGGATCAAAATCGACCCAAAGAAGATTAAAGCGATATTAGAATTGCCACCCTCTAAAGGTTTAAAGCAATTACGATCTTTTCAAGGAAAATTGACATATTTAAGACGCTTTATTTCTAATCTGTCAGGATGGTCTCAACACTTTTTAGCACTAGTCAAAAATGACGCTAAATCTATTTGGGATGACAAATGCCAACAGACTTTTGAAGAAATTAAGCAATACTTAATGACGCCTCCTGTGTTTGCAGCCCTGATTTTGGGTAGACCTTTGATACTTTATACTGCGGCTTTGGTCGACTCTCTTGGTGCCCTGTTAGCGTAGGTTAATAATGAAGGTAAAGAACATGCTTTCTACTACTTTAGTCGTCGTCTAATTCCGGCGGAGGTGAAGTATCCACCCATCGATAAGCATTGTCTGGCTTTAATTTTCGCCGCACAAAAACTTAGACATTACATGCTCTCCCATAAGGTCCACCTGATCTCAAGGGTTAATCCATTGCAATATTTAATGACTCGACCAACACTTTCCGGAAGGTTAGCGAGATGGTTGATGATTCATTACAATTCGACATAACCTTTGTACCTCTTCGCGTCGTCAAGGGACAAATTTTAGCTGATTTTCTCGCAGCGCACCCGTTGCTAGCCAATTCGCGTCTCAATGATGATCTACCAGCGAACAAATAATGAATATACAACCTTCCAATTCTCAATGTTGGAAAATATACTTTGATGGAGCCTCGTCAGCACAGACGGATAAAGGTCACAAACAATAATACTGGCAAAGCTAACACCAGAGCGAGGATTACTGAGGTATTCCTACCATTTAACAAAGCCGTGTACGAATAATGAGGCTGAATATGAGACTCTAATCACCGGATTGGAGTTAGCAATTTCAATGAGAATAACAGACACCGACAATGCCACGACAAACGAGAGTGCTCCTTTGATCCAATAGCAGATCAATCGGGACAACATGTTGCTGCTTCTAATTTTCAACAATCTGCACATCTCTAGCACACGATGTATCAAGATCAGGTGAGTCAATCTTCGGAAGAGGAATGATAAGTATATTCCAGGAGGAAGGAGAAGAATGGAGGCCGACTCCCGCTAGGGAACATATTGGATGATACATTGGTTATCACTGGCAATGACAATCATCCTATCAACTTATTAGCTTGTTCCTTCCCTAGAACCAGAGGCAGAGACAAAACCAAATTGCGTTGCTCTCTAGCCACCTGATATGGGTTTGTTTGATCTGGGATTTAATGGTTCTAGTTTCACGTGGAAGAGGTATCGGGTCTTTAAGAGACTAGACAAAATTTTGGTGAATCAAGGGTGGCTTATAATTTTTCTAATGTCTCAGGTGCAATATCTTCCTAGGATTTGCTTTGATCATAGACCCTTATTACCAACTATCGCTTTATTGGAGAAACTTGCAGTGCAAACATTTAGATATTTAAATACTTAGTCTAATCCTCCTGGTTTTCTTCATTGTGTAAGTGATAATTGGCATGCCATCGATGCTGGAAATGCTTGGTACACATTATGGTAACAGCATAAGCATGTTGCTAAAGCAATAAGGAGTTGAAATTGGAAGGTGTTTGGTAATGTGCATAATAATGTGAGGGAAGTTGAGGTTGAGGTGCAAAGATTGGAGCATATTGATGTGGTAAATAATTATATTAATGAGGAACCTTTTGCTGCCCATAAAACGCTGTCTAAAGCAATTAAATGTGAAGAAGATTTTCTTTAGCAAAAAGTGGGGGGAGACTCATTTCAAGGAAGGGGATCGTAATTCAACTGCCTAGTTGCCTAGTGAAGAAATGTTGAATGACGTAGACAACCCATTCGAAAGAGGAAATGGCGGAGTGGGTAACTTTTACTCTGGATCTCTTTGTGCTAACGGAGGGATCGAAACAGAAATCAGCCGCTGCGGTGGTATTGTCGAAGTTGTCAGGGGTAATTGTTCAGGGAGATGTCCACGATCCTTCCCTTGTTGATGCTTCTAGGACTGTTGCTCCTTTGTTGGCGGAATAGGGGATTGGTGAAAGTGGTTTTTCTTTCGCCACTTCGAATTTGAACAACTGACTAGTCCTTCTGGTGAGGGGATGAACACTCCACCTTGAGCATAGCATGATGTTGTTCAAGCTGGTGTGATGGCTAATTAGGGATCTGTTGAGGGTTCCAGTCATTCTGGCAGACCACCGGGGCTCAGTACAACATGTCCGATAGAACCCAGTTGAGACGACTGATATGTCAGGGCCGTCAGGCTCGGTTGAGCGCCGACTCAGTGCGGCAGAGGTCCTTCTAATCTGGGAGGCTAATCATCCACAACCTCATGACGTGTGGCCGGAGAAGTTGGTGGAAGAAATGTCAGTGATCCGAGCTCGAAAGGTCGTTCCTCAAGAGGAAGTGTCGGTGCTTTGAGCTAAACTGTTGGCTGTCTGGGAGGCGATCTTGGTCTCTTGGATTCAATCTGAAATCGATAGGGTAGGTTAAGCTTAGATTAGGGGGAGAATTAGCGTACATATGTTTATCTCAACTGGGTTATGTCCCTATTGAGAGGCGGCGACCAATGGTTTTATTAACTATTTTATTTCAAGCTAATTAATTGTAACAGGGCAACTTCATAATGTAAATAATATTTTATTAAAAAGAAAATTTAATTTTTTTAATTATCATAATTTGTTTGATGTCACTTTATTTCAGTAGTTTTCTGTGATGAAAAGACATTGATGCCCCTATGTCCTTTCGGCTTCCACTAGGTACTATAAATAGTGTTGGTAAAGTTTGGAAAAAAACCCTTCTTTACTATTTTACCTCTTCGTGCCCCTTTTATTCTCCTTTTTGCGTTCTACTTTCCCTCTCTCATTTTACTTGCCGGTCATGGCTCTCCAATATTTTTTTGAGCTTTTTGGTGCAAACCCTTCCGATGTGGCTTTTGTAGTGTTGCGAGACATATTGACGGCTCTAGAAGTCATGTTTTCGAATCTTGGGTCATTCTTCGGCCGACCAAAAAAACTAAGAGGGTGTCGGAAAAATTTGGGGAGGGCTTGTTCGTGTATCTTGACTAACTCAAATTTGGGTTAAGACTGTCATTTTGCCCTGAGCTCTGCTCCACATTTGATTGCAACGATGTTATCCCGNCGATTGCAACGATGTTATCCCGACACAGGTAACACCAAACTCCATTGCCATCATAATGACATTCGTTATCATCCTCCAGAAGCTGGATATACCATGGTCGGTCAAGCTTTTCTATTATTTTCTTGGGTTTAAAATTGACAGGGGTAGGTACGTGGTCTTCTCATTCGGCTCGAAACTCTGAGTTGATGAAGTTGAGAGTAAAGTGAAAGACTAGAGAGTGAAGTTCATGAATGCCTCCAACTGAAGAGGTTGGGGAATCTCCGTCTGGCCTATCATGAGGGAAGTGAAGAAATTCAAGAGCCTCTCAGAGTAAAAAAAAAAGATTTTTGTTGACGTGCTTGAGGCTCAAGTAATGTCGTTGTTCCAATATCCGGTGGCAGCCGTAGCTAACAAGACCCTCTAGCCAGAGAGTCATGGCGACATGACAATCAAACTGTGGGATAAGTTTGATGCTAGAGAGGAAAAGCGGAAGAAAGTTTTGACGGCTAAAGACGGTTGAAAAGAATCCAAGGATGAAAATTGCCCATGGAACGACTGACCCTATTTCGTGGTTGAGAGAACCATTGGGAATACCCGGTGCTGGTAAGGGACTTTCCTTTCACTTTATTTTTTTTGGTGCTTTTAGACTGGTTGTCACACGAGCAGGTGTGGGAACCTCCATGATGCTTTGGGTGGCTTTGCCCAAATATGCCAATCTCCAGAATTCGAGCTCTGGAGGAGTATCTTTGGCTGGAGAGTCCGAGAGACTGGAGAAGCTTGGCGTCCCTTTTCTTGTCCCTTGTGAAAGGGCCACTGTGCCGCGGCATCTCCTGTTGAAGTGGTGTTAGATTCAGAAGACTAGGAGATTCTCGAGGCTGAACCTCGAGAGCGAAGTGTTTCCCTCATAAAGGGAAAAAAGTTGGCCCCTCCTTTGTCGTAGGAAAAAGGCTCTCCTCCAAGATGGGTCAGCTCGATGGAGGGGAATAATAATGTGTCGGGGAGCTCGGGTAAATGCTTCAGCATGGTGGACAATTGGATGGACTGGTATGCTAGCCTACCTCTTAGGGAGTCATCCAAAGCTTCAGATTACCCATGTCACCTAGCGGAGGTAGTTCGGTTCGAGGGCTTGGACTATGTTGAAGGGGATGAGATTTGTAGACCTGGGCAAAGCTTTTGATCGATTTGGCCTGTCGGCACGGTCGATTGCACATTTTCAATTGAAGTCCCTCGTCTGTGAGGAGCGAAAGAAGAGGGCGGCTGATCAACTAATGTTCGAGGCAGTTGCGGGCAAATGAAAAGCCGAGGTGGAACTTGTTCACCTGGAGAAAAAAAACTAAGGGAATCAACCTAGGCATGGGAGTTTAAGAGCGAAGGAATACGAGCAAACAGTGACAACTTTGAAGGAGACAAAAAAAACTTGAGAAGAGAATGGCTAGGATGGTCACAAAAGAAGATCATGTTGAGGTGCTTTCCGAGTAGATCCAAGTGGGAATGGCCATGAACACCAAATATTTCATGAAGGGTTGGTAGAGCTGAAATGGGCGAACATGGATCAATTCACCACTCTCTTTACTGATTCAGATGATAAAGGCGACAAGGCATAGCAATCAAGAGATGGAGCTGGAGGTGATTATGGATTAAGAGCTACCTAGGCCCTTTCTTATTTTTTTTTTCTGTGTTCCTGCAACTTTTGATTTTTAGCATGAAATTTGTTTTGCCCTGTCATGTTTTCTACAAGTCCATCATTGTAAAAAATCATATGTAAATGGAATGAAAAATCTTCTTCAAGGATTTTACTTTCCTCCTTTTTTTTTCTATACTTTAGCTTTTGCTTTGCATTTTGTCTTACCAATCTAGCTTAGTACCCTGTTTGTTGATAGCTCGACACTTTCCCTTTAGCGGCACAAAAATTAGTAAGCTTCCAAGTGGCCTCCCAGAATGATTTATCCTTTGTCCCTTGCGGAGCTTGTCACATGCTGGGTATGTGATCATATCTGGTTACGGTTGACCATTTCCATTTTAGGCTTAGCTGAACAATCTTGGCATCATGTCTGGCCATTTTCATGTTGCGCTCAGTCGAACGATCTTGGCGTCACGGCTGGTCATATTCATTTTAGGCTTAGCCGGAAAATATTGGCGTAATGTCTAAACAGTTTTTATCTTTCGATCGACTCGACAAGCACAACTTCCTAGTCGAACTTTCTTGATTGTAGGTTCAACCCATTGATATTGGCGTCATAGTTGATAATTTTTTTTTTGTTTGGGCAGCTTATGACGTTGTCGGTATTTGTCTGAGGCGTTGAAGCTGGGTTTTATCCATTCACTTGTGTGGGTCCCTTTTGCTTGATCGAATATTAGTCTTAGGTTAGTCACCTTCTCTATGGGAGACGGTAGCCTTGATCCACTTCCAGGATGATTGTCGTCGTACTCTTCGTGAAGCTTGTGCTACTTGGCATGGAACCATCTTCATATGTTTGCTCGACCTGATTTAAAGGACTAAAGTTTGTGGTAAAGGAAATTCTTGGGCTAACCTTGATTGTCGACTAGACATCCGTGACATCATTGTCAGCATTTTTTAGAGATTTAAGTTCCCCGAGCATTAAACAGATGTTTTGGCGACTTTCTGATTCTCAATTCCCCGAACTTTTTCTAGCCTAAAATTTTTTACTCTCAATAATCAAAGCGTTCACTCACTCTTTGAAAATTAAGAGAGGCTTAAAATTCAGATTCATAAATAAAATAAGAGAAAGAAAGCTTTTTATCATGAAGTATTGATGCAAAACGTGTTAGATTTAAGGGAAGAATATTTTGAGGTTTTCCTCACTCCAGGTTTGGGAGATTTCATTTTCATCATAAACCTTCAGCTTGTATGCTTTGGTTCTTGCACCACAGTCGATTTGTAGGGGCCACTCCACATTTGGTCCAGCTTTTCAACCGGACATGTTTGTTGTAGTACCGGACAACTCTTTTTTTGACTTCCTCCTGTCGCAGGGCTGCTTTTACCCATACTTCTTTCGCCAGGTCTAGCGCAAGTATCGCTCATTCGTTGTTTGCTTGCAACCACTCTTGCAGATCTTCCTCGTTGAACGTCACGACTGTGAGGACTCCTTGGCTGTGGTGGTTGTATTCTACTGACAGCATGGCCTCCAACACGTGGGATAACATGAATGGCATTTGCCAATCACAGTGGATGGAGTTATCCGGATGGCCCACAAAAATGGATGAGAGTATATCCACCCAGTTTCCTTTTGTTCCTTTGAATTTTTTTTCTTAATATATTCATAATAATTTTATTAGTTGCCTCTACTTGGCTGTTTGTCCGGGGGTGATGAATCGACGTGAATTTAAGGCTAATTCCTTGGATTTGGCAAAATTCCTGACTATCTTGTTTGCGAATTGTGTCTCATTATCTATGATGTTAATCAATGGTAGGCCATATCAGAAAATTAGGTCGGTCTAGATGAAATTTGGAAGTCCTCCGCAGTGATTCTGGAAAGGCTTTAGCTTTGATTCATTTTAAAAAATAATCGACTGCCACTAGAAGAAACTTGCGCTACCCTTTGGAAGGCGGAAATGACTTGAGGATATACAATCCCTAGATGGAAAACGACCACATGCTGATGGTTGGTTGAAGCTTGTGGCTCGACTAATGTTGTAGTGGGGCATATTTTTAGCACTATTGCATCTCCTGGAGAATGTTTCAACATCTTTTAGCAGCGTTGACTAGAAATATCCCGACCATTATACTAGATTATACTAGATGGCAAATGACCACAGACTGATGGTTGGTTGAAGCTTATGGCTCGTCTAATGCTGTAGTGGAGCATATTTCTAGCACTATTCACATCTCCTGGAGAACGTTTCAACATCTTTTAGCAGCGTTGACTAGAAATATCCCGGCCATTATACTAGATGTGCTAGGGTGTTTCCGCCTGAATGACTCCCATATTTCCCAGAATGGAATTCTCGAAGAATTTCTTCTGTTATTTTTTTTCCTTAACACACTTCAAGTACAACTTTTGTTTTAAAAGACGTTCTTAGGGCGCCCCCGAGGCGTGCCTCGCCCATGGAAAAATGTTTTCATACGGAGCCCGTACCTCTAATTAGAATAAGCCTCCAAACAAAATGTGTATGCCCTACTTAAAAAAAAAATAAATTTATTAAATTAAATAATGCTTAGGTTTCTAAAGCCTGTAGCATTTCGTATCAAAAATTTTCCCGTCGGAAAAAGTTTTTGTCTGAACAACTGATGTAGCTCTACGTGCGGATTCTAATAATATGTCACTGCGTGTGCTACATTGCGAATGTTATTTTGGGGTTATTAAAGTGGAACCACATATGTTATTTCAAGGTTATTAAAGAAAAACTTATATATTTCACTTCAATAACTCTGAAATAACCCATAAATAACCTCCGCGGTTCCACTTAAATAATCGATAACCCAGAAATAACACCATGGAGGTTCTTTCTGGGGGTTATTGAAGTGGAATATATGTGTTTCTCTTCAATAATCCCGAAATAAAATAAGCTCTGTTGTGTTTTTTCTGGGTTATTGAAGTGGAACCGCAGAGGTTATTTTGGGGTGATTTCTGGGTTATTTCAAGGTTAATGCGGAGTCCACAGTTTCACTTTAATATTTATTAGATTAGCCTGATATAACACATAAAGTATATCTGTTTACTGGCAGTCTACAAGTAGAGATCAGTCCGGAAAAGAAAATTTTTTCAAGGGTGAGATTATGCCCCGCCTCATAATTGAATAAAAAGGTAAAGAATCCCTGATTCTACACACCTATTCAAATAGAGCTTCTCCTACACACATTCATCTTATGCAGACCCTCTGTTTCTTCCCTCACACTGTCGCATGTTGGTCATCCTGCAGCAGACTCTTCAGTCTCGCTCGTTCTCGCTCATTTGCATTGTCTTCATCCCACACACAGTCTCATCTGCGTCGTCTTCATCCCGCACGCAGGCTCGTCTGTGTCGTCTTCATCCCGCTTTTAGGTAATCCCATACGCAGATGACAGACTCATCATCTTCATTTCGCGTGTGGTGTCTCCTTCTCTTCCTCTCCCGCACTCGCATCGTCTCCTCTCTCATACCTGCATTATTTCATCTGCAGTGGCTCAGCCACATAAGTAAATTGGATTTGTTAGTTTTTCATTATTTTATTTGTGGTCCACTGTAATTTATTTTAATAGTAATTAATTAATTAATTAAAAATAAAAGGGTCGTGTCTCTTGCCAATAGACATTGTATCCTTTTGCTTTAATAAATTAATTAAATTATCTTAAATCTTATTGATCAATAATCACCACGGTGGATGGTGAATAATAATGAATAATTAAGAGAATGACTGTGTCTCTTCCTAAGAGACTTTTCTTTTCTCTTATAAATAGGAGAAGGGTCATATCTTTCCCAAGAAAAAATTTATCTTTTCTTTTCATCGGAAAATACAGAAATAAATAAGGATTAGAGAGAGAAATTTTATCTCTTCAAATTGAATTCTGCGATCATGAATGCAGTTACGTATATCTCATTTATGAGTATATGAAAATCATAAATTCAAAGATCATGGTCATTTAATTTTATGAATATTGGGAGATGAAGTAGGATTTTATAAATTACAATTCCTAACATGTGGTATTATAACCTCGATTGTTAAATTTGTGATTTTTCATTTAATTTTATTTATGTTAATTGCATTAAATTTTTGCTGTAAATTAGATCTTGGAATTTGATCACTAAAGTTAATCGGTGAATTGAGATATTATTATTTATTTGATGTCTATATTATGCTTAATTTATTAGTCACCAAAGTGACCAAATTAGTATGTTTAATAAACGTCAAATAAATAAATTCAATTACTCATACATATGTGATGCTTGTTATGAATTTTGTATTTAATTATGAGTATATTGGAATTCATTGATTATAACATATTTTTGGATCGCCCAAAGGTTGATTATTTGTTTTATAATTTTTTAATATGATTGTGACATATTTATATACTTGGTTAGATATGTTTATGTATCCAAAGATAATATGCATGTCTAATTTGAGTATAAACAAATGTCAATTATGTGAAACTAACATTTTAAACATCAATTATTTTATTATTGTGTATTGTTATATCACCAAAATGAGATTTTCAATACTCTACAAAAGTTTTAGTTTAATTTGATTGGACATGAATATATATTTACGTTTAATACTCGAAGCGTTGATGTATGAGCATGTTATATTTATTTGCAGTATCTACTCCTGTTTCTCTTCATTCACAAGGTATATATGTTCAGAAATTCAATGGGCTTAATTTCTCTGAATGGTGTGAGCAAGTCCAGTTTCACTTTCGTGTTTTGGACCTTGATTTAACACTCACACCTGGGAAGCCCCCTGCTCCTACTTATTATAGTAGTGCTACGCAGAAATCTTTTTATAACGCTTAGGAGAAATCAAAGAGATTAAACTTAGTGTTTATGCGAAGGACTGTAACAAAAAACATAAATAAGATATTCATAAGTTTTTGTATGCAACGATCTTGCTGTTGCCTTTTCCTGCTTGCCCTAGCCACACTTTCCCATTGGCTTGCATTTTGTGCATGATGGACGGATGGGAGATATGAGTGAGTAAACGGGAAATTTGTGATTGACATAAGGAAATTGAAAGTTTTGGAGGTCACATTATTCAGTGATCCCCCCATTAATTAAAAAAATGTGTATGATTAAATTTTTTGAATAGAAAAATATATGATTTAGAAGAGTCAAACTTCTATAAATTATAAATTTTGGAGTACAATATGAAAGTAAGCGAATTCCATGTCAAAGGTGAGAATTAATTCCTTTTTTGAAGCCTTGTTGGGTCTTTATCTTTTTTGTCATTTGAGTGTATGGTGTGAAGCTTTGTAGAAAAAGAGTCTCTACAACATTTTTTGGGTCATGTTGCTTGCATGGGAGATCGATTGTGTGTGATGTGTGGCATAAAAACACTCATATTGTTGAAGCAAAGAGGGATAAGTGAGGCTTGAGAATAGACGAACAAATTGGATGCTTATGGGATTGTGGTGCTGTGTAAATGATTTGATGCCTTAGATTCTAACGGCACAACAGAAGTAGAGCGAAACACAAGGCTTAAGGGATGTGATAGGGCATAAAAGAACCTAAAAATTTAATAATAACTAATACAAATATTAATTTACAATTATAATTCATCTAAATTAAAATAGTGTGTCGTTCATTGTTCCTCACGCATGATGCAAATAGCGCAGGGGTGCGTCGTGCCACATTATGCATCATTACATGTCTTATTTCTTGTTATTGCATGTAGCATAGAAGACAAATATAAATAGAGAAAATCATTTTTTTTGCTTGGTACCACTTGAAAAGCAGAAGGGTTTAAAGAATGGATTCATGTTGGTGACTCTAGTTCCTACCTACCACCCAAAAAAAATTCATCACATGTTAAAGAGCCACCCAAAACAAAATTCATTACATGTTAAAGATCAAATATCGGCAATCTTTGAGCCAGGTATTTTAATATTTCCTGCTGAATATTCTATTGTAATATAACTGTTGTTCCTTTTTGAGATCCACTTGATTTATGACTTATGATTCTCCCAACTCCAGTTGGTTGTCTGTATTCTGATACATTTTAATAATCTAGCGTACAAAAAACACCATCCTCCATCACTAAACGATGAAGTGTGGCGTTTGGAAAAGATTGGTAAAGATGGTGCTTTCCACAAGAGGCTCTCTGAAAATGAGATTCATACTGTTCAAGATTTCTTAAGGAATTTAGTCATGGACTCATCCAAGCTGCGAAGTGTAAGAAATGCACTCAAATTTTCTTAGAAACACCGCAAAATAAAAATATCATTTATAACAACTCACATTTCACTTCAATATCTGTAGCTGCTGGGTAATGGAATGTCTAACAAGATATGGGAAGCTACTCTAGAGCATGCAAAAGAGTGTGTTCCAGATGATAAGCTGTATTCTTATTGTGGGGGAGGAGGGTTTATCCTCATCTTCAATTCTATATATCAGCTTATCGGTGCAATCATTGACCACATATACCATCACATGAATGAACTGTCTGCATCACAGAAGGTATGAACTGATATAAGTTTTTCAGTTTTAAAGGGTTTATCTTATTCCACTTATCATGCTGCTGTGATTGTCTACTTCAGTCTTCACTGAAAATTTATGTCCACAAGGAGCAAAACATAACCACTGAGGGAGAACAGGACCAGCTAGAATAGAAAGATAAATTAGAAGAAAAAGATGCCATTGCACCTAGATATCATTAGAATTGGGCGACATCTTGACATTATCAATGTTGGAGTGTGGAGACCGTCACCCGAAGGGAAAAATTCCAGCACCTCAAAGGAGCGCTGCTGCACTGCTCCTACGGGCGTTCCTGCGCCTGTCTTGGCGTAACCACACCAAATTCAGGTGTAGTTACCTTGGACGGCGTAACCACACCACAATGGGCGTAGCTATGCCGAGATAATTTGGATATTTTGCTTCCTTCACGAGTGCATGAAATATTTAAATCGCTACTCGGTAGTTTCTTTTGTTCGGTTCTTAAAGCTTCAATTTAAGCAACAAAGCAAAATGACACTTGTGTGCGATGTACTCTCTTGAAATGTTTTATGTGGAACAGAGAAGTTCGAGAGGAGGATTTCAAAGTGAGCGCTTTCTCTTGCGAGATCGAGAGGAAGGTTTTGACCAAACTTCTGTAATTTTCTATAATTACAAAGAGTAGATCCGCTTGTGTTTCTCTTACTTTTTCTCCCATTCATAGTGAAATTTCTCGGTGGTCTAGCTTCATGGTTTTTTCACGTTCTCGGTTTTTTTTACATAAATCCTAGTGTTCTTTTTCTGGAATTGTTTTGTGTGCTTTTGTTAGATTTGTTTTTGTTCTAGATTTTTCAAATTGGTCTGATCCTATTATGTGATATGGTTTTGATCTCTAATTGATCAAAGCCCTAATTACATATTTCTATTCCAACAAGTGGTATCAGCGTTGAATGTTTGATTCGAGTAGGAACAATGACCAATGAAGCAATGTACAAAGCAGAGAAATTCAATGGATTTATATTAGTATTTCGGAGGATACAAGTGGAGGATTTGTTGTATCAGAAAAAAATATATTTGCCACTACAATGAATCACTAAGAAACCTGAATCGATAACTATAGAAGAATGAAATGTGTTGGATCGAACAACCCTTAGGTTTGATTTTCTTGTCACTTTTCTTATCTGTTGCATTCAATATAGTAAATGAGATAATCAAGGTAAATCTTGACGACACTGACAATGATGCATGGGAAACCTACTTCAAATAAGATTTTTCTAATGAATAGGTTATTCAATATGAAGATAGTAGAAGACAGTTCAATGACAAAATATTTGAAAAATTTCAGCGTTGTAAGAAACCATTTGTTTCGTAGAGATCAATTTGATTATGAGGTCATAGCAGTATTAATTTTGTGTTTATTGTTGGATAACTAGGATGGATTAGTTACGTCCGTGAGTAATTATTCAGGGAATATGAAGCCTAACTTCGATAGCATCGTCGGGTTGGAGCTGAATGAAGAAGTTCACAGAGAGATAGCTAATGGTGAATCTTAAACTTTTGCGTTGAATGTTGAAAATAGGGGAAATAATCTAGGCAGAAATATGGGAAGAGACCGACTCAAGTCTAGAAGAGAAAAGCCCAGCTTAAGCAGATGACATGACAGAGGATAAAGTTGAAATTATGGAAAGAAAATATATTTCAAGAAAGATTATAAAGCTTTAAGGAGGGCTGGTGGTAGAGGATAAGAAAGGAATCTTTTTACAAAAATCTCTAGCGGAGAAATCCAAGGTGCTCTCTAGGGTTATCTTTAACTAGTATTGAATGTTGGATAGTAGATTTATATCTATTTTCATGCATTCCCCAATAAAGAGGTGTTTAGAAATTACATAGAGTGATTTAAGAAAGATTTATTCGTGAGACAATAATGCCTATAATATTGTTGTAAAAAAAAAATAATGTAGATATCTAGTTGTCAAATGAAACAGTCTGGAAGCTCATTGAAGTTAGAAATTTTCTAAGTCTGAAGAGAAATTTGATCTCGGTGAGCCAACTAATAAGTCAAGGTTCGTGACTACTTTCATAGGTGATTCGTGGAAGGTGATCAGGAGCCAATGATGATGACTCGGGACAATATCGAAGGCATTCTTTACCCAGTCAATGAAATGGCATATTTCATTGATGCGGTTGGAGCCAAGGTGGATGTAAGTATATGACCCCGTAAGCTTGGCCATATAAGCAAAAATGTATAAAGTCTTTACATTCAAAGAATAAACTTTAGGGTTTAAAATCTATAGTTTTTTATTTTTGTGAAGATTGTATATATGATAATGAGAAGAAAATTTCTTTTTATAAATGTTGGTTGATGGTGATGGCAAAGGAACTTAAGTTAGTGCATACCGACGTTTGGGGTCGTACTCCTGTTCAGTCAATTAAAGGTTCTCACTATTTTATCACATTTATTGAAGATCACACCATAAATGTATGAGTTTATTTCTTAAAGCAAAAATCTAGCATATTTGAAGTGTTTAAAAAGTCGAAGGTTGTGGTGGAAAATGAGATAAACTTGAAATTAAAGCATCTCAAATCAGGTAATGGGGGTGAGTATCGTAATAAAAAGCTTAGGAATTACTATGCTTCATAAAAGATTAGGCATGAGTTGACTGTTTCAAGAACTCCATAGTAGAATAAGTAGCTGGGAGCGTGAATAGAATCATCACCGAGTGTACTAGAAGTATGAGGTTGTATACAGGCTTGAAAAGGCAGTTCTGAGCAGAAGTAATAAACACTGCAGAGTATCTGATCAACTGTGGCACAGTCCACTGTACAATTGAAGGGAGGCTTACCTAAGAAAGCCTTGAGTGACAAATAGGTATATCTATCTCATTTAAAATATTTTGGTATTCTGAATATGGACATGTTGATGTAGAGAATATAACTAAGCTAGACTAAAAATCCTTATGTGCACTTCATTGGTTATGACTCAGATGAGTTTTGATACAAGTTCTGTGGTTATCAGAATAAAAAATTTATCAGGAGCAGAGATGTTATATTTAATGAAATAGATATATACAAGGGCAGAATCAGAACTCAGGATAGCTCGTTAGTTACTTCGGAATAATCCAAATATGTTAAGATAGAAGACACTGGTGATCAGGAGAGTGGAGATAAAAGCACTCAATCGGATTAGGTACAAGAAGTTCCACAATTAACTGCTACTGAAGTCAGGAGATCCATCAGAGCTATTCAACAGATCCTTTTTATTTGTCCTATTTGTGTTTAATAGATAGTGATGAACTAGAGTGCTATGAGGAGACTACTCAAGTTGAAAATTCAAGTGAGTGAGAGCTTGTCATGGATAATGAAATGCAGTCATTAGAGTCAAATCAGACCTTAGATTGGCAGGATTACCGGATGGTAAAAGAGCACTATACAACAAGTGACTCTACAGTGCGAAAGAG
>JXCR01079252.1:0-14869 GCA_002079205.1 Phalaenopsis hybrid cultivar
TTTCAATTCTGATGACTGACAGCTTCTTACGGGCAAACCCCACACCAAAAATAGTGCCGACAAATAATTTCAAATTCTCTAATTTCTAAACTAACTAGTGTTTATATAAGTTTGTAATCCATCTATTAATTAATCCACCAATTATCTATATCTTATTCTTTAATTGCATACTTTTTTGTAGCCATATTATTCTATAGAGGTACCATCATTACCTTTTATATATTATTCATAAATTTAGACTCTTGCTTCTTAACCTCATTAATAGGGTGGAAAATTTATCTATTATTTCAATCTTGTTCTTCAATTATAATTTATACATATGGAATTTATGTATTAATGATGATAACAAGCAATGCCCTTGTATTTCTTAATTAGGCTATTAGATCTTATACCATAAAGTTAAGTATTACTAGCTTTTTTTGTTCTTTTGTAAGACGTTCTCTTGCAAGATCCATCCTATGTCATTATAATAATCTCAGGCACATCTAAATTTTGGTCAACCTAATGTCTATTATTAATTTGTATTGTTAGCTCAATGAGCCTTATGCCTCACTATTTGATTTTAATGATAAAAAAAGTTATGATTGGATTCTCTAATATGTTACTCATCTTTTTCAAGTATACATTCAATTTAGATAGATCAAATAAGATTGATCTTTAAATTTGGTTTATCGTATAACCTTCCTATGATCTCTCTTGCCTATGATTTGAAATTATTAAGTTTAGAAATAAAAATTAAGATTTATAATTTTTATTTAAATCTTAATGAAATAATTTTTATAAGCTAAACATTAACTAAACACAATACAAAATATTGATATATGTCATTTGATTTAAATCTCATTGTCATATATTTTTAATTAAGCTATTTTCAAAATAAAAGTTTTACATAATATCTAAACTCAATTTTTAGGTTCGAAATTATGTATGAATATTTATACGCAAAATTTATATTCAAAATTAAATTATAACAATTTAGTTAACTTTACTAAAAACCTTAATGTCAATTTTAATAATCCCATATTATTATTTTAAAATTAATTCACATATTAGTCTATGATGTTTTGAATATTACATAGTGAACAATTATGTTGGTTGTCATTTTATCTCATTTTTATAAATCCTGTTACATTATTTTAGAAAATCAACAAAGTTTTAAATGGCATGCTTTTTTTTCCTTTAAAGTTCAAATTTTTTTGGTATATATATATATATATATATATATATATATATATATATATATATATATATANGTTATAACTTCCTTTAGTTTATTTGATCGAGTCTCACCCTCATTTCTTGTGTTCATCCTTTGGGATAGATACAGGATTTGAGATAAAGTGCTCTTTCATCTAAACTATGAAAATTNTTTGTTTCCGCTTATCAATTTTCAAAATTAATTTTGTAAATCGAATATGGTATTTAGAATATTTTACACGAACACCCCACGAGTGCGGTCCTGCACCGCTCTCCCAAACGCATCCTTAACAATAAAGCTTTGATGCAAGACTGAGTTGCATTGATGATTTAAAGCAAATTTACCAAAATGGCCTTTCGATTGAGTATGCCTAATTATATGACTTAAAAATAAATGACAAATTTGTTATATTCATACACTTTGATGAGCTGAATTTTCTACTCTAATCGAAGAAGTTTAAATTCATCCATATTGTTCAACGAATTCGGCCGATCTGCCCTAAAGTCCACGCAAACATTATTTAAGGGCATTTCAGTAATAAAACTAGTATGGCGCATTTTAGAGGGTTAAAAAGCTAATGAGATTTTATTTGTAGTCCATATGTGAATGAATCAAACCTAATATTATTATATTCATGTTCAAATTAAGCAGTCAATAGACACCAAATGGGGAGATGCTCGCACAAATTGGTAGCTTGCGTCTAGGTTAGAAAAACAGAAATCTTCCCATCCGCTTTCACGCGCTCTCGGGCTCTATATTTTTTTGTAATTTAAAAAAATATTATAAATAATAAAATAATAACTATGGTTGGACTAATATATATATATATATATATATATATATGACCCACTTATTTGACCATAACAGACACCCGATCTAAAGCTGAAGGTCAACTGGATGTAGCCATTCGAGCCAGAACTAAAGGCTGATCGAGCCAAAAGTAGAACAAAAAGATGAACAATTGATCTGAATGAACCAATCAGACTGAAAATAAACAAGTAAGCATCTGAGTTAACCACTATATAAAAGTCGACCAAAGGCAACAACTTACTTTCTAGAGGAAAGAACGAACTCCTCAATATTATCAGTAATCCCACGGACGCCCCCAAGACTCTCATCAATGATCAAGAATTGACAAAACATCAGAGTTTCATAGTCATCTAACATGCTCTCCTCATTGAGAAATGAGCAACCTACCGATAGTCTAGTCTAGCTCTGCCAACATGAGTTTTTCATCCAGAGAGTGAGAAACTCGATTAAATCAACTGATCGACAAAGCCTGACCGATAGAAACGATCTCGCTGACTCGAAGTTAATCAAGCTTAGCTGACCGGCAATGTCTGCTCAGCCTAGCCAACCGAACAAACTTTACCTTGCAAAACCCATACTAGCTCTGCTAAACAAGTCAGAGAGTAGCCGAGCGATAGACTTATATATATATNTTCACTATATTGTACATTCTCCCCATAAAATTGGAAGATGATTTTATGAGAAAATAAAGATAGACAAAATGTTTTATTATTCATTATTGCTCGCTATTCTCTTTGTCTTTCTCTCCTTTCTTGCATTATATTTCTTGTGGTATGATTCATGCGCAACTCAAGATTTAACTTCTTAAAAGGTGCATTGAGAATGAATCATGCCACGAACAAGAAAATGAGCGACACACATAAAAGAAACTCACAACAGACACACTGATAATAAGGAGTGCACATGAAAGTTCATGAATCAGCAGATCCAGGAGCTGAGAGATCCAATTTTGGATGTCATTTCAGAGGCCCTGGCTCGGGAAAGATAGCAGCATCCCCGAGAGGAAGGGCGGGCGCTCAAATGTTGAAGAGCCCCTTAGCCTTGAAAAGAGAGGGAAACTCTTAGTACTTTGATAGTGCTTTAGGTCACCGACCAACATACATCAATTCGAGCATATTGAATTACCCTGACAATCAAAGAATGCATTCTCCCGACACATGTCTGAGGTTGAACACTCAAAGAGGTTCAAGATCCCGATATTGGAATCCTATGAGGGCAGGAAAGATCCAACCGACCACATAGCCTCGTTCGAGTCTTATGTGTATTTTAAGGATCACTGACACGCTTAAATGACATCTCTTCTTTGTCATGCTGAGGGAATCTACCCTCAAGTGGTTCAATGTGTTGTTCGTCATTCGTAAACTTTAAGCAAATATTTATAGCGTAATTCACTAGCACTAAAAAGCCTAAAAAATTCACAGGACCCCCTAAAGATTAGAGATGGACAGAGCAAAAGCCTCCCTGCGTTCATCACTCACTTTCAGAAGGAGATATTAGAAGTACAAAACCTGGATCCCACAGTGGCTTATTGTCACGGACAAAAAGTCCCACATCAACTAGGTGTAGAACCGAAAAACAGTATTTAAATCATGGGTTACCCACTACCCTGAAGAGCACTTTTGGGAGGCGTCAAGTGATATCAGAGCGGATGAATGTGAAAACTAACTGAACCCTTTGTTTTATTTTATGATTGAAAAATTAAAAAGATTTTCTTTACAAAGAATTTCATATACTTCTATTTACATGCACTCTAAAATTAAAAAAAATTCTCAAAGTAGAGGCCAAGCCAAAGAAGAGTCAAACATTGGAAAAACCTTGACATCTTCATCGATGTCCTCCTCTTACTCATTTTCTGCATTCATCTTCTGGAAGATGGCTAAAGACACTCCCACTTTGAGCTTCAAAATGAGTGTCTCCACCTATTAGGGGTGAGAAGGAAGCTAAGCAAGGAACTCATCCAACCTCTACATCATCACCATCTTCTCCCTCAATGCTTTGTTCTTTTCATAAGCAGTTGACATTGACTTTGATAGTCCGAGCACTTCGGCTTCAACCACCTTCATCTGCTCTCTGTCGCTTTTATCCTATACTTCACCTCGACCAACTTCTTCTCTACATCCACCTAGGTTGTTGACTAAAACAGTGATGCCTCCCATGCCATCAATTGATACTGATTAATCATTTAGCCCAGACCCAAGAGAATTTGCTCATAAAGGGTCTTCTCGAAAACTCGAGACCAAATCACATTGGCAATGGTAGAAGGGAAAAGAGCTATCATAGTGGAATCTAAATACTAGTACATTCTCAGTTTTATCAAAGCAAACTGGTCACCATAGTTAGTACTATTTTTCAACCTCTCAGTCTGCATCATGACCCATGTAACTTGGGGGCCCTTCTGCTTCTCCAAGGAGGTGAAGGATGAGAGACACTCAGGTAGGTAGCTGGAGCTTTTCTCTTCCAAAGGCATGCCTCCTCTTCCTAGCTGGCTAGCTTGGATTGAGACTCGAGTTTGCTTAGGGCAACATGAGAAGGTTCGGCTGGCTTCACCCTCGTTGACAACTCAAAAAATGTCGAAGCGGTCAATCAAGGGGTAATTTTTCCTGTTTTCAGCCTTTCTTCTAAGGCCTCTCCCTAGGGACCATTTGATTCTAACTAGAGTTTTTGACATAAAGGAAGCCTCAAATCATATTTGAGTTGATCTCTATAAAAAAATATTTTTGGCTCCAAACCGGTTGGTTTCTTGATCATTCTCCCTAGCAACTTGAAGCTTTATAGTGAAATCGAAGACAGTTGTCGCATGTAGCCTAGCTATCTCTCCCTATGTCATCGTCGACTGGTCAATCGTGATGATCAATCAAAAGGCCTGCAAAAAGTATTTTGGAGCCATTCAGACATCTCACAAAAAATAGAAGAATAAAAAGTTGAGGGAGGAAAGAGAGGGGAAAGAAAATGGCAGTAAAATCATTATATCAATCCAACCCCTAACTCTTATGTATAGAACAATAGAAAAGGTGGTATCGTCACAAAGGGATAAAATTAGAATCATGCATTGATTTCAAAATGCGCTAACATGAATATCACATCAGCATAGGATTTGAGAAGAAACTTAATTTTTTTTTTGAAATTGGGCATCATAAATTAAACTCTGAAACTAGTCAAAGAGAAAATATTTTACAAGGGATCGTTTACCACTTAGGTCAAGACTTACCACCTCCGATACAGCCTCTTATACAAAACTTTTTTTTCCAAACTTAAGTTGGTTCACCCAATCCTTCTCGGCTTGAGCCTATTGTATGAAAGAGTTTTCTAGGCTTTTTGACAATTCCAGGTGAATGGCAGCCATCTCTTCCTCAATCATCTCAACTTTCTCAACATGAGTCAACAACTCATGCATCTCTTCTTCTCATTGAATCCCAACTAACCGAGTGAAGGTGTTCTCAATCTCGTCCAAGCACTGAGCCAACAATCTGAGAGACACCCAATGTTTAATAGTTGATTCCTCTTGGGTTTCAACAGAATCATCCAGGCAGCCAATCACACCATCCTCGCTCAAAACTCGGTTGCCCTAGAGTGGTGCAAGCGTAGTCGTATGCTAGCTTTGCGGTTGGACTTCCACTAACACCTGCGAATGGTGAATTATCACCAAAGACTACCAGGATCTGGTCAATCGTACAAAGAGACAATGTAAGAAAGAGAAGACAATAAATCAAACTCTTAATAGCAAGATCAAGGCGCTTCATTCCAAGCAGTCAGTCCAGCTCAGACTATGTAATTGACACAATGTTGTCATCGAGTAGCGTCGAACACCAGTGACTTCTTGTAACTAGGGTGGCGGCAGAGCACTAACAGCTTCTTGCACATCCTCTTCAATTGGTAGGTTTGGTTCCCCATAGAAGGTTGAGTCGACATATTCATGGTTAGGCTGGTGATCTGAACGTTTTTTTTTTTTGCTAGTATTGAAGAACAAATCAGACGAACTCACCTGACCCGTCAGCACAGCCATTTTCTTTTACCTAGTAGTAATTTCTTCTTCTTCTTTTCAACTTCAAGGTGGTATTGCTTCTTTAGTCTCCCAAAGGAGCGAGAAGTTAACCTTTTTAGGAAGATCAATTAGAGCATTCAACATGTTCTCAAAGACAATAAATGAAAGCGAACCAATTTAAACAGCAGATATACAAAGCAAATATGAATGTCAAAGTCTTGTCACGCCTTATTTATATGAATCAAAAGCACGAAAAATATTGGAAGTTCAATAATTGAATCATTGATTAAAGAAAAAATACTCTCTATTTTTTGTATTAAATTCTCTTATTCTTATCGTAACATTGCTTGCATGGAGTAAGAGGATCGAAGAACAAAAATATGTATATAAAAAATTTGTCAGCATTGATTTCGAGGAGATCTAACGATTCCAAAAAAAAAAAGCTGAATAAAAGAGGGTCACCGATAGAATATCAAAATGCTCACTTATTCTACTAGAAGCTACCACTTGAATCAAAGCTAAAGTTCGACCAGATGCAGTTGTTTGAGCCAAAGTCAAAGGCAAATCGGGCCATGAGAAGAATAAAAAAATAATCGATAGATCTGAATCTGAAACAATCAGATCAAAATAAGAAAGATAAGCATCTGAGTTACCACAATTTAAAAATCGACCAAAGGCAGCAACATATCTTCTAATAGATCTGATATGAAGAAATACCAAATTCCTCAATATCAACAATCATCTCAAGATACCTCGAAGGCTCACCATCATGAAACAATAATTGACAATACAACAAAGCCTCATAATCATCCCACAGACTCTCCTCATTAAGGAACGAGCTATCATGTTAAGGCGATTCACCATCAACTCAATAACTTATTCTAATTCAATCGGTAGGAGCATCTCATCAATGGATTGAGGGCCTGTCGACCCAAAGCTAATCAAACTCAGCCTAGTCAGTTGAATTGGCCTTACGGAATAGAAATCATACACCTCAACGTACCAAACTAGATAATAGCTGAGAGATTGACTCATATATGTAAAATATCTTAAATATCATGTACAACCCCCATTAAAACAAGCAGAAATATAATTTTAAAAATAATGATTATTATCCGCTCCTCTGCATGTCTTTTTTCTCTTATTTCTCACACTCTATTCCTTAGAGCGTGATTCAGGATTCAACAACTTATTTTAAAAATAATAATAATTTAAAATTTTCTAATAAAATTTGGGGTAACCTTTTTTTAAAGATGATTCTCTAATTATTAAACTTTAAATTTTGGATCAAAATTATATCAAAAGGAAGACAGCTTCCAGTTCTGGCTTAAAAAAAAATTGAAATAAATAACTTAATAAACCATAAATTACTTTAATACAATTTAATTAATATAATAATAATAATAATAATAATATATAATAATTATAATCAAATAATCATTTCTTTCCACGACGCGTCTTTTGAAGTTCCAGAAGTTGAAGCAGTCAATATTCCCAAACATCCACCCTTCCACAACACAAATCTCCAAACCCTTTGTAATTACAAAGATTCAGTATAGAAACATCATCCCATCCAATCCCCACCGTCCATCCCCTCATCTCTTCCCCCCATCCATCATCCGTGCAAAATCCGCAAAGCACACGAACCCATCGCCGTCACTATCAACGCCGACGATCATCCGGCGACAATCATCGATCGTGCAATCAACATCTCCGAGAGCCATAAAAACCCCAAGCAGCTCCTCCGCCGAGATCTTCCCGTCGCCGTCGACGTCGAACACGTCGAACGCTTCGCGGAGCTCGTCTCCGGCGGCGGGCTTTTCAAGAGCCGCGAGAGCGATGACTCCGAGCTCGTCCAAACTTATGTATCCGTCGCCGTCTCGATCGATCTCCGCAACCATCGAGGCGAGCTCCTCCTCCGTCGGTGGGTCGTGAGGGCCGAGCCGACCGAGCACCGCCTGGAGATCGGGCTTCGAGATCTTGCCATCGCCGTCGCGATCGNGCGATGACTCCGAGCTCGTCCAAACTTATGTATCCATCGCCGTCTCGATCGATCTCCGCAACCATCGAGGCGAGCTCCTCCTCCGTCGGCGGATCGTGAGGGCCGAGCCGACCGAGCACCGCCTGGAGATCGGGCTTCGAGATCTTGCCATCGCCGTCGCGATCGAAGACGCTGAATAGATCGTCGATGGCTACGGGGAGAACGGATTTGGGGGTGATGGTTCCTTCGGAGGAGGAAGAGGTTGTGGTGGCGACGGATCCGAAGGAGGGAGATTCGATCCGATCTCTTTTCTTCGATCGGGAAGCCTTGGAGAAGAAGGATCCGAGTTTGATGAGCTTCATCTTCTTGATTGGAGCTGAATGAGAAAGTGGGCAGGGTGCGGAGAAACAGAGAGAAGGGGGTGGAGGAAATAAAGGAGGGGAGGGGAGCTTGGGAAGTGAGCTTCGGCGAAGCTTCGCAGGAGGAGGATGATTGTTTTTTTTTTTTTCTTTTTCCTTTTTTTTTAATTTTTAATTTTTTTTTGGCATTGATATTTTGAATTTACTGTCGGGAATTAGCCGTTTCGGCTAATTGGTTTGGTTTCGTCATTATATTTTAGTAAGCACTCGAAAGATTAGAAAATTTATTACATCACTTTCGAGTCCAATGAATCATTTTCATGTGGAGCTGACAGTAAAAAAAACTCGTTTTCTTATGATCTGACCCAGTAATATAGGAGAATATTCCTCCCATGATATTCCACGTTATTTAGGTGTTATTGTGATTATAGTGATATATTATTATAATATTGAGAATATTTTCATAAAACAATAATACATGAATATCACCACAATAACACATGAATAATGCGGAATAACACTTAGGAATAATTTTATGTGCCAAAATAATTTTTTTTAATTTTTATGTCACCTCCACGTGCTATGAATTTATCGGACTTCAAACGTGTCTTTACATTCAGAATTCAGACGTAATATTTGTTCGAAAGGTTACCCGCCAGTACTGACTCCGTAACAGACAAGGTATTTGATATTTTCGCTTACGCATCATTGAAGCAATATATTTAAATTAATATATTTTAAACGGCATGAAAATAGCATGTGTCGATAAATTGCGTAATTTTGAAATAAGGATTCCAGGAAAAAATAATGAGGCAGTTGAGACAATGATGAGTTATCATCAATGTAGGTGGGAGGCAACAAGGACTGAAACGTAGGGGTAGAGGGTGATTGTATAGATAAGTAAATGTTGGGAGGTGATATTTCTATGAAAAATTTTCTTGTTAGGGCATGAATATGTTAGGATTGGAAGATTAGGAAATTAACTTAAGAAATTACTCGCACTCAAATTTATGATCAAATGAAGTCCTTCAGCGACAAACTAAATAAAAATATAAATTCAAGAGAGTCTACATCATGCACTCAAAACATAAATAAAAGCTTTGAAAAAAAAAAATTTGGGGATGAATGATCCTTTAATTTGGTAAGCTAGTGGTCAACTCGAGCAAATGAGTCTTAGATCGCTTAATTATGATGTTATTAAGACATTGAAATAATCATAAAATTTTAAATGATCTAGGGAATCACTTTGGACCTTTCCATAGAGTGAACTTAATTCATGCAGTATTTCTGAAGCGCAACCACTCTCCAAAATCTATAATAGACAGTCATTCTCTTCATGAAAGGGGCTAGACCGCGATGAGTTTGACTAAAGGGTGCTCCAACCTTGTAAGATTTCTCGAGCTCCACCACCTCAAGTCAACAGTCACATGCTACAATTACCGCAATACCACCATCACATGACCAAAGTCGGGGTACCACCAAAGTTGGACCACCTACGTCGGGTCATCATATATGTACAAGACCACCATCACCAATATGTTGCCACCACAGAACCACTATCACTCGACTAATGTCGAGACACCGCCATCGTGTTGAACCAATGATGTTGGGCTACCACAGGCGTACCTAACCACCATCGTCGAGCCTTTGTCAACATCAAACCATGTCACTCAATTGATGTCAAGTCATTATCACTACCACTGTCAGATCACTGTTGATCGTTCACTGCCGTCAACATCAGGCTGACGTCGGGACACCATCATCATGCCAAGCCATCATCGTCAGACTACATTCATCACTGTAAGAATGTCTGAGCAATCGATGTCATCAAACTACAGTCTTTAAGCCACAGTTGAACCACGTCATAGGTTGTTGTCATCATCAAACCACAGTCATCTAGTCAACACCTGGCCACCATCACCATACGAAACTGCTGGCATCAATCCACGACGCAGTGTCAGACAACCATCATCGGGATATCGGTGCCACTAAACTATTGTCACCCAATCGATGCCCAATCATCGCCACCACGCTGTACTACCGACATTTGGCCAATGTCATTATATCAAAACACAGTTGTCGGGCTATCACTGCCACCAAAACACGGTCACCCACCAATGTCACAACATCATCAATTTAGATCCATCATTGTTGAGTTTTCATCATCATTGTTAAGTTACCATTATCAGATCTTTGTCATCGATAGTATCTTACAATAATGGTGGAAAGGGTTAAAAGTGATGACATATACTAGTAAAAAGTGGTCGACTGCAACAAACATCAATACTGGTTAACAACAATAATAAGCGTCCTTATTAGGTAATAATTTTTGGGCAATGTTGATTATCTATGTTAATCAGTAGATGGCATTGAAAAACTGGATAATGTTTACCATTGTAGGATACGTGACGTCAGTCTTCTCCTATCTATGGTTAGTTGATAGCGAGTATTAGAGAATGAACTTTGAGGATTTTCAACATAAATCATCAGTCAATCAATAATTTAGAGGACACTATTGTCAGAAGTTACTTATAAGATGATGGTCAATATATAGTCCTCCTAATAGTGGGAAAAAATAAGCAAAAAGATAGATAATAAGTTCAGACTATTGAGTTCTCATAAATACTCGATCAAAATTCTATATTATGGTTGAAGCTTTGAAATCCTCCAAGTCCTCGACAATCTTTCCATTAATTTGCGATCGTAGCCCTTTAATTGGTCAATGAAAGGGATTTTATTCTTTTCTCCTAAAGGTTTGAACACACCATCAAATTGTCAAAATTTTTTCCTCTAATTATTTTATATATTTCAAACATTTGGCACTCTAATAAACTCAATATTTGGCTATCTTAGAGTCCAAGTCATCTTGTTGAAACACCTATAATTAAATTTAAAACTAAAAGTGAATTTTTTATCACATAGATTGTCCTAGCTTAGTCATATAATCCATTTCCTGCTGTCCTTTTGGGGATATTCTTAAATATTTATTTAAATATATTATTATTGATTTAAATATGGCCATAAATTGATTAAAACTATATAAATATACTTCAATTAAAGTCGGTTTTATTGAGAGGATCGACCCCGTGGTTAGGGGTGTAAACGAACCGAACACGAACAAACATAGCTTGTGTTCGTGTTCGGTTCATTTGAAATTTAGTTTTTTTTGAAATAAACTTGTGTTTGAAATTATTCGTGAAATCATTGTTCGTGTTCGTTTCTTAACGAACGAGCCGAACACGAGTTGTTCGNCTTTTCCTTTTTCCTTTTTTTTTAATTTTAAATTTTTTTTGGCATTGATATTTTGAATTTACTGTCGGTAATTAGCCGTTTCGGCTAATTGGTTTGGTTTCGTCATTATATTTTAGAAAACACTCAAAGGATTAGAAAGTTCCAATGAATCATCTTCATGTGGAGCTGACAGTAAAAGAAAATTCGTTTTCTTGTGATTCGACCCAGTAATACAGGGAAATATTCCTCCCGTGATATTTCGCGTTATTTTGGTGTTATTGTGGTGATATTCATGTATTATTGTGATGTGTTATTATAATATCGAAAATATTCTTAGAACACAATAATACATGAATATCACTACAATAACACGTGAATAATGCAGAATAACACGGAGGAATATTTTCATGTGCTAAAACGAATTTTTTAATTTTTATGTCACACCCACGTGGTATGAATTTATTGGATTCCAAACGTATCTCTAAATCCAAAATTCGAACATATATTTGTTCGAAAATTTACCCGCCGGTACTGATTCCGTAATAGACAAGGTATTTGATACTTTCGCTTACGCATCATTGAACCAATATATTTAAATTAATCTATTTTAAACGGCAGGATATAAAATAAGTAAAAATAAAAATAATTGCATGTGTTGATAAATGGCGTAATGTTGAAATAATGATTCCGGGGAATAATAATGAGGCAGTTGAGACAATGATGAATTATCATCAAAGTGGGTGGGAGGCAACAAGGACTGAAACATAGGGGTAGAGGGTGATTACATAGACAAGTAAATGTTGTGAGGTGATATTTCTATGAAAAAATTTCTTGTTAGGGCACGAATCTCGAGGATTGAAAGATTAGGAAATTAATTTAAGAAATTACTCACTTAAATTTATGATCAAATGAAGTGCTTCGATCAGATAAATTAAATGAAAATATAAATTCAAGAGAGTCTTGATCATGCACTCAAAAACATAAATAAAAGCTTTGAAAAAATAATTTAAGGGATGAATGATCCTCAAATTTGCAAGCTGATAGTCAACTCGAGTAAATGAGTCCTAGATCGCTTAATTCTGATGTTATTTAGACATTCAAATAATCATAAAACTTTCAATGATCTAGGGAATCACTTTGGACCTTTCGATAGAGTGAAATTAATCCATGCAGTATTTCTCTCCTAAATCTATAATAGACAGTCATTCTCTTCATGAAAGGGGGTAGACCTTGATGAGTTGACTAAAGGGTGCTCCAACCTTTTAAGGTTTCTTGAGCTCCACCACTTCAAGTCAACAGTCACATGCTACAGCTACCGCCATACCACCACCACATATGTTGGGTCATCACATATGTACAAGACCACCATCACCAATATGTTGCCACCACAGAACCACTATCACTCGACTAATGTCGAGACACCGCCATCGTGTTGAACCAATGATGTTGGGCTACCACAGCCATACCTAACCACCATCGTCGAGCCTCTGTCAACATCAGACCATGTCACTCGATTGATGTCAAGTCGTTGTCACTGCCACAGTCAGATCACCGTTGATCATTCCCTGTCGTCAACATCAGGCTGACGTCGGGCCACCATCATCATGCCAAGCCATCATCGTCAGACTACATTCATCACTGTAAGAATGTCTGAGCAATCGATGTCATCAAACTACAGTCTTTAAGCCACAGTTGAACCACGTCATAGGTTGTTGTCATCATCAAACCACAGTCATCTAGTCAACACCTGGCCATCGTCGCCATACGAAACTGCTGGCATCAATCCACGACGTTGTGTCAGACAACCATCGTCGGGATATCAGCGCCGCCAAACTATTGTCACCCAATTGATGTCCAGTCATAGCCACCACACTATACTACCGAAATTTGGCCAATGTCATTATATCAAAACACAGCTGTCGGGCTATCACGACCACCAGAACACTATCACCCACCAATGTCACAACATCATCAATTTGGATCCATCATTGTTGAGTTTTCATCATCGTTGTTAAGTTACCATTATCAGATCTCTGCCATCGATAGTCACTTACAATAATAGTGGAAAAGGTTAAAAGTGATGACATATACTAGTAAAATGTGATCGACTGCAACAATCATCAATACTGGTTAACAACAATAATAAGCATCCTTATTAGGTAATAATTTTTGGGCAATGTGGATTATCTATGTTAATCAGTAGATGACATTGAAAAACTGGATAATGTTGACCATTGTAGGATAAGTGACGTCAGTCTTCGCCTATCTATGGTTAGTTGATAGCGAGTATTAGAGAATGAACTTTGAGGATCTTCAACATAAATCATCAATCAATCAATAATTTAGAGAACACCATTGTCAGAAGTTAATTATAAGACGATGGCCAATCTATAATCCTCCTAATAGTGGGAAAAAATAAGCAAAAAGATAGATAATAAGTTCAGACTATTGAGTTCTCATAAATACTCGATCAAAATTCTATATTATGGTTGAAGCTTTGAAATCCTCCAAGTCCTCAACAATCATTCCATTTATTTGTGATCATAGCCCTTTAATTGATCAATGAAAGGGATTTCATTTTTTTCTCCTGAAGCTTTAAACACACCATCAAATTGTCAAAATTTTTTCCTCTAATTATTTTATATATTTCAAACATTTAACACTATAATAAACTCAATATTTGGAGAGATATATGTACGAAAAACGTACGCAGAGTTGCGTACATTTTAGGTTATTTGGAAGATATAATTATGTTACACTTAACTTATATTTCTTTGTAATTCTTCTTGTAACCTAAGTGTAACATAGCTATATCTTCTAAATAACCTAAAATGTACGCAACTCTGGGTAAATTTTCCTTACGCAACTATTTCTCTAATATTTGGTTATCTTAGAGTCAAAGTCAACTTGTTGAAACACTTGTAATTTAATTTAAAACTAAAAGTGAAATTTTTATCACATAGATTGTCCCAGCTTTGTCATATAATCTATTTCCTGCTGTCATTTTGGGGATTTTCTTAAATATTTATTTAATTATATTATTATTGATTTTAATATGGCAATAAATTGATTGAAACTATATAAATATACTTCAATTAACGCCGGTTTCATGGAGCGGATCAACCCCGTGGTTAGTCGACATGGGGGCCGCGGAGCAAAATAAGAAAAATGTGAACTGGCGTCTGCGGGGCCCACAGTTGCCGTCTAAGGATTAAAGATCCATTTGGGAATCTGTGAAAAACTGCTCCTGCGGACCTAAATATGTAATTTTGCTCCGACGGGGCGTTTTTTTTTTTTTTTTTTTTTTT
>JXCR01079252.1:19533-55774 GCA_002079205.1 Phalaenopsis hybrid cultivar
CACTCACACACACACACACTTTTATAGAACTAAGAGAAAAAAAGTTAGTAGTCAACATTAACTCCCAAAGTAGAAACAAAATAGAAGCACATTATTAAAATGACAGACATTTATTTATCAATTAATGATCTCTCACATGACTATTATTTTAATTCATTATTCAAAGTGAAGTGCACTAATCATAGAATACTTTTTGCGCTATTTACAGTTCTTAACTTAATATATGAGATTGCTCAATGGCCAGCTTATACTATCATATCTATAGAGATTCCCAATGTATCAATTATTACAACTTATACAATAACTTTGGATAACATCTTTAAGAAAACAAAGAATTACATCAGTTTTGTCCTTTCTTAATACATTTGATTATATGATTGATGCATTTTGATAAGTGTATCACATTTTANTAAAGTGAAGTGCACTAATCATAGAATACTTTTTGCGCTATTTACAGTTCTTAACTTAATAAATGAGATTGCTCAATGGCCAGCTTATGCTATCATATCTATAGAGATTCCCAATGTATCAATTATTACAACTTATACAAGAACATTTGATAACATCTTTAAGAAGACAAAGAATCACATCAGTTTTGTCCTTTCTTAATACATTTGATTATATGATTGATGCATTTTGATAAGTGTATCACATTTTANAATTTTTGTAACTCAACTGTATTAGTTTTATCTATTATTTTCTCCATTCAGTTCTGTTACAAACAACTTAACCAAACAAAGGCATAATTGTTATTTATCCAAGAACAACTCTCAGTAAGCTGTTTTAAATAAGCTGCCTCAAACAGCAAGACAACTTATTCTGATAATATGTAGATTATAAGATTATCAGAATAATTTGCTTATCAACAGATTATAAGTAATCAACAGCTGCCCCAAACAGACATTTAGTTATTTTACATGTATGAACTTATGACTCGGCTACCCTCTGACTCGGTCAACTAAAATCAGTGAGTCTTGGATAGCCAAGACCTGCTTGTTCGACTATGTTGAATTACGATTGTAGGTTGGCCTTTGGTTGACCTTTGGTTCGTTGAACTTAGATTGGTTGGTGTGGCATTGCCACTCAGCTTTTCTAATATGGTTGTCGACTATTGATCCCAAGATGAAGAACTCCTAAAGACAAAACGAGACTAGGCTATGGGGCTAGAGGATGAATCACTGTAATCCGATAGATAACTCATTTCATGACGAGGGTCCTTCAAAATGTTCATGGATTATGTTATTATCAGCTCTTAGCTCTCTAAGAGAAATATCAGGGGTGCCCATGAGACAACTCATAATATTGAATACTTCCATTGAGACAGGTTGCAACAATAGGTAGATCGATGTTTCTACTCGACTTGATTGGCCTTAATCCTTGGTTCATATGGCTTACACTGACCAGCTTCTAGCCCCGATTTTGGGAGGCTGCATTTGGTCAAGTGGGTCCTTTGGTCTTCCTTCAGTAGGCCCTCCTTGATTTTACTTTTTTGTCTGTTATTCCATTAGATCCCCGCAAGATTTGTTTCCGTGCATTTCTGATATACATATTTTATTTCCATAATTCTCTTCTTGAAAGCGAATTTGCAATAAGAATAAGATAATTTTAATGCAAAAAATTTGAATATATTTAATCACTTAATAATTGAACTCCCTTGATTTTCGCTCTATTCACGCTCTATTTTAATGGTTATGAAGTACTCTCCTAGGGCCTTTGTGATAGCAACATCGGTTCGGTCGGTGTTGTCAGTTGGTTTAGCTTGATTGGCTTTGGTTGTATCTATAAGTTATAAAAAAAAATTTCTTTTTGAGCATTTTAACACTCATCAAGTGTTGTAAAGCACGGAATGCTCACGTAAGTATACGTGGTGTATTAATATTACTGGATTTGAGTCTGTTTGTCGATTCCTTAGGGAACGAGGAAAACTCAACGAAGGAAAATTTCTAGCCTACTACTATCAGTCCAAGCCTGAAGCATTTGATTAGCGAGTTCAATTCTAAACCTATCTGTACATTATAAGAAAAACATGACTATCCTAATAAGTAAAAAGATTCTTATATAGAATCAGGTGTTGAGAGTTTTCTCTATTAGTTGATCAAGTGATCAATAGAACCAAGGATTAAATTCAAAAATAGTGTCAATCAGGAGAAAATTTGTTCCGTATTTCCTTCTGGTGGTCTAAGGAAGACTAGCAGTCTTAAGCTTAGTTCCCTATAACTCTTGATCTGCTCAAAAGAAAATTACTCCTAGAAGATTGCATAAATTTATTGGCAATATCCATAGTCCAATGAGTTCATGTTGTTAATTCTTTTTGTTCAATAAGAAATCCTTCCAGGTATCAATGTTCACTAAAGGTTTTAAGAATCAACTGGCAAATTAGAAGGTAAATTAAGTTCTCAAGTTAACACAACACTCTTAACTTCAAATCAAAGCCCAAACAAACTCAAATCCTTTGCCTTATCCATTCACTATCTCAATTAAAGAGAGAAACAAGAAAACCACTCACCACGCATGACAAATTTCATCAAAGCAAACTTATTTTTATGCATAAACATTAAAATCCAAGTCTTTAAAACAAGAGCTAAGAAAATGTAAACACGCTTATCACCTTAACAAAAAGGTAGATGAGAATGTCACTAACAGCAAACAATCAACTCTCTCAATCCTCCCAATCTCTCTCTTTTCCTCTCTTATAATTTTTTTGAAAAAAACTTTGGCTTTCTCCTCCAATTCCTTTCTTCTAATCTCTTTGCAAAAGCTTTGGCCTTCTCCTCCAATTCATCTCATAGAATGACAGAAGAAAAATGATGAAAAAGCCCTCTTTAATTCCTCTCCAACCTTTTTTATAAATTATCAGGTGCATCCGTCTAGTAGAACTACCAAAATTGTTTATAGGCCTAAGCGCCCAGTGATTGGGATCAAGGTACCACTCCATTAGGTTTATGCATACCAAGACTTTCGCCTAGGCGCTGGTGGTAGCGTTTAGGCACCCAATAGTTGGCGCCACCTTTCTGATCTCTTGGAAAATAACCCCATATGGGAAGCAACTAGCGCCAAGGTGTCAGTGGTCAGCATTGCTTTATTTTCTCCAATTCGATCCATTTGGATTCTTGTTCACCCCCTTCCTACTACAACTTGCAAAAATAACATAAAACATTCCTCAAAGTGCAGTATTATCATGCAAAATACAAAATGACAAGTGACATCAAGTGCAATATTATCAACATAATTTTATATAAACTTCTAGGAAATTCTTTGTAAATTTATAAGCATGAAATAAATTGAAATTTTCAGATAATTGTCACCTTTTCTTTTCATTTTACCTTTACCGGGTATTTTATTTTTATCGTGATATATGCTTGATTTATGATGATTCATAAGTCAGCTTTTCTGAGAATCCTTTTGGTCAGTTTTTTTGAGTTACCATCTAGCCTAGGTCTTACACTTCTCATGTCTTAGTTATTTGGACAGACTGTTTCCTTGGACGTGCCATACCTTTTCTGAGATGTATTAAGTGAATCTTTTCACAGTTTTCACTGGGGTAACCATCGAAACTTGTTGAGGGGATTCATACATTACCTCCCATGTATCTTGTCTCTCATGGAAAAGGAACTGCCACCAGAGCTTGACTTGTTCCTAGTTAAGAGACATAGTTTTGTATGATGTGTTAGCATTGATGGCCAATTCTTATGAATTCAGTCAATTGGACGATAAGTCTTTGTTAGAAATTTATAAAAATTGAACTAATCAGACATTGAGCATCGTTGTCGATTATTTTTAGATGGTTGCGTTGATCAACTGTTAAGCTTCACTATCAATTTTGTTCACTTAAATGGACTAATGCAGACTAGTCGGCTTGATTTCTCTGAGTTTCAATTGGATCCAATAAGAACTATTGCATGAACTCCTCATGCTCCCCGAGTATTGATCGGACGTGTTCTTATTGCTGAGTTGGGCACTAGTTAAGATATCAGTCCTGACTCTCTTAGTGGTATGCTTTGTTGGTCGCTAGATCATTTGAGTATCTCTGTGAGTCTTCAAGGTGAGCTTGAGTCGAGTGGCAAGAGTCGTGCCTCGAGTCTCGCCTTTCTTCACTAGAGATTTTCTTAGATGGATGGTGATTTACTCGCTCGAATTTGAATGATGTGAGGATGTTATATTCTTTCACACTCTATTTTGGATGACGCCGAACACTTGATCTTTTAACTCTTAAATATGCTAGTTCATAAAGTCTGGGGTGCATTCCAGGTTGTATGTGTCTCTGTTGTAAGTTTCTTCTTTATGGGCCTCCCCTCATCTTTTTTGTGGCATGATTCATGCCCACATTACCTTTTAGAATGTTGAATTTTGATTTGTGTGTGAATCACACCAAAGAAATGAAGTGTATAATAAGAGAGAGAGAGAGAGAGAGAGTGAGAAATGCACAATAATTAACACTAATCTAGTCTTTTTTACTTGTTCTTTCTCATAAAATGTCTTATTTACATAGAAGGGGTATAATATATGAAGTTGCATATTTGTCCCTGCTTTAATAGATTCATTACAATATATTTTAGATATTTTACATATATGGGCCTACGACTTGGTTCTCATCTGCCTGAAATCTGTGGGCATTTGTTTGGCAAGGCATGCTCTTCCAACACTGCTGAATCAAGGTTGTTAGTCAGCCTTTGATGGTCTTCATGTCGACAGGACTCAGATCGATTCGCTTGGTTTTTTCCATGGGCTATTCTTGTATGGATGTCTAGTATTGATCCTTAAATGAGGAGTTCTTATCGACAAAACAAGATTGGAAAACTAGGCAGAAGGTGAATCATCCTAATCGAATAGGTAGCTCATTCATTAATGAGGGTTCTTTCGGAATGTTCATGGATTATGTTATTGCTGATAATTAGCCCTTTATGAGGAATCTCAAGGGACACCCGTGAGACTGCTGACGATATTGAATTCTTCTCTTGAATCAAGTTGTAGCAATAGGCATATTGATGATTCTGGTTGGCTCGATTGGCCTTAGCCCTTGGTTCGGGTTAGGGGATTACATTTAGTCAAGCGGGTCCTTTGGTCTCCTGCAAATGGACTATTGTTAACTACACTTTTTTTGTTTCCTAGTCTATTGGTTCTCCTCGAGATTTGTGCTCATGCATTCCTGATGTACAGTAAATATTGATTATAAATGTTAGATACTTAGATTCCTACGAGTTAAGTGATGTATGTAAAGATTTCTAAAATTATTTAAATTTTCAATATATTATGTCAGTATGCAAATAAAAAAATTTTACTGGTATCTTTTTCAATTTTTTTTTTCTATCATAAGTTCTTATCTTTATAATATATTGGTGATTATTTACATATTAATTTTATTGTTTTTTATGTCACTAATACGATGAAAATTTACACTTGAAGTGCTTATATATACATGTATGCATACATGTATATATACCCTATATATATACATGTATGTATATATATATATATATATCTCTATATATATATATACATACATACATGTATATATATATATATATACATGTATGTACATACATACATACATATATATATATATATATATATATATATATATATATATATAAAGAACNTTTCTTTTGTTGAGCCGTATTGTACCACTATTTTTATATTAATAAATGTTTGCTTTTTGTATTACACCACATCTCAACTAGTTTCAGTATCACATGCCTTAAAATTCTCTCTTCATAATTTCTCAAGGTTATTCTTACTTTCCCAAATGTCAATTTTTCAAACATTATCCATCAAATTTACNTTTTTTTTGAGCCGTATTGTACCACTATTTTTATATTAATATATGTTTGCTTTTTGTATTACACCACATCTCAACTAGTTTTAGTATCACATGCCTTAAAATTCTTTCTTCATAATTTCTCAAGGTTATTCTTACTTTCCCAAATGTCAATTTTTCAAACATTATCCATCAAATTTACTTCATACATATGAAACTGCTTTGCTCTGCTAATCTTTGTTAGTAAATTTTACAAATAAAGAATCTCTTCTCCACTGGACGCCTACCTTAGTAGGCATCACAAATATGAAAGAACTGGACAAATATTGTTAGTAAATATATATATATATATTTTAAACATATCTGCTATGATAGTTGGGCTGTAAATGAGCCGTGCTTGGCTTGTGTTCGGCTCGTTCGTAATNTTTTTCTTTAAACATATCTGCTATGATAGTTGGGCTGTAAATGAGCCGTGCTTGGCTTGTGTTCGGCTCGTTCGTAATTAGTTCAAAATTGCTCGTTCATGTGCAGTGTGTTCGTCTTCGGCTTGAAATTAATTAACTTGCTCTTTTTATTTTGTGCAATAAAAAGAGCAGAACCATATTACCTTACTAACTATTATGATTTAAATTATATATATATGGTTAAAAGAATGGGTCGGGCCGTGAGGTCTTCAANATTGCTCTTTTTATTTTGTGCAATAAAAAGAGCAGAACCATATGACCTTACTAACTATTATGATTTAAATTATATATATATGGTTAAAAGAATGGGTCGGGCCGTGAGGTCTTCAACTCACCTCAAACCCCGTCATGTTTGGGGGGGCTATCCATGCACCTAAATATTTGAGTACCCCTACTTAAGGCAACAGTTGCCAGAGATGGGATTCGAACCTCAAACCAGAGGGGACTTATACCGCCGAAGTGGATGCTTTACCAACTGATCTGGGAATGTAGCGATATATATATAATGTTTTATTATATAAATAGTGTCTATGTGTGTGTAATTTCTTTATTTGAGTTAAAATAAGCCGAATACGATCGAACAAAGGGTTGTTCATGTTCATCTCGTTTATAATTCGAGCTTAAACAATTTGTTCATGTTTGACTTGTTTACTTAGCGGATGATTCGAACACGAGCTACTTAATGAGTCGAACACGAGTTGTTCTTTAACAATGAATTTTTTAACAGCCCTAATGATATTTGAGATATAAATTTGAAGGAAGATTTACATGCATATCACTCAATTACTATGATTTATATATCTAACACCTAAACTTTAATTTTTAGATGTATGCCACTGTANAGGTTGTTCATGTTCATCTCGTTTTATAATTCGAGCTTAAATAATTTGTTCATGTTTGACTTGTTTACGAAGTGGATGATTCGAACACGAGCTACTTAATGAGTCGAACACGAGTTGTTCTTGAACAATGAATTTTTTAACAGCCCTAATGATATTTGAGATATAAATTTGAAGGAAGATTTACGTGCATATCACTCAATTACTATGATTTATATATCTAACACCTAAACTTTAATTTTTAGATGTATGCCACTGTATCTATATATTAAAAAGTGTTTCACTTATTAAAAAGTAAAATAATGGTATTTTTTTGTGATATGGAAGATTTGAGTGATATAAATGTAAAAGTTATGGAAGATTTACATACCCCTAAATTCCTATGCATTTACATTTCTAATACCTAAACTACAATTTATACATACTTGCCATCTCACCTTTGCATGAAAATGTGTATTTCACTTTTTAAAAGTAAAGATAGTATTTTTGACGTGATACGAAATATTTGAGTGATATAAATGTAAATAAGTTTAGGCATTAGATATNCTATCATAAATTATATATATATAATTATTTTAAATTATTTCATATTTCGAACAATAACGATTCGAACACGAACGAACGCATCACTGTTCGTGTTTAGTTCGTTTAGGTAATGAACGAAAAAAGTTTGTTCATGTTCGTCTCATTTACTTATCGAACGAATCGAACACGAACTCATTGACGAACCAAAAACTTTGTTCACGTTCTTCTCGTTTACTTATCGAACGAATCGAACACAAACTCCTTGACGAACCGAACACGAACTGTTCACGAACAACGAGCTTTTTTGACAGCCCTAAACACAGCATGCCTAGTTGTATTCTTTATGCGAATAGCTTAAACAATATCCTTATTATTTAAAATATTTTGATTTATAAATTTTCTTGAAAAATTTGCTGCTTGTTTGTTATTATTTAAGTAGCTTAGTTAAATTTAATCATTAATTAAAAAATCAATCTATATAATATATCTCTTACTGCATAAATGAGTCTTAAAATGCATAACATGTTAAGAAATAAAAATAATATTACAACGTAGGTAGTTATCATAGGTAAATGGATAGGCAATTTAATAATCTTTAGGTTAGCATATTATCAAGCTATTTGTTTACCAAAAATGAGTATGTTTATGAACATAAATGATAAGTGGGTAAACATTTAAATTTACTTTTGTATGTAATAATTTTTTATGATTTTGTTCAAACATTTATTCGAATATACCCTATTTTCAATAGTAGATATGGGCATATATATATATATATATATATATATTAAGTATTAGGCAAAAAATTTATTTCGGTAGAGGGCAAAATTACAAAATTACCTGAATCATATAATACAAAAATATTACATTTTATTATTTATAAAAAAAAATCCAATTTCTAGGGGAAATAATTAACCAACATGAATATAACCCTATTCCGGCCTAATAACATTTTTTTTTTTTTCAGGGGTAGAGCTAGCTGTCACGGATAAAAAGTCTCACATCGGCTAGATGTAAGACCAAAAAGCAGTATTTAAGATTTGGGTTGACCACCACCCCCAAAAAGCTCTTTTGGGAGGTGACAATTGGTATCAGAGATTAATGCATGTCAAGTGTGTGAACTATCCATAGTCCAATGGGACCATCATAGGAGTCGATCCCTGACGAGGGCGTCACGTGATTAGATGAAGGAAAATGTCACAGACAAAAATTCCTGCATCGACTAGATGTATGACCGACAAGCAGTATTTAAATTCTCGACTGCCCACCACCCCGAAGAGCCCTTTTGGGAGGTGACATGGCGCTCGAAATTAATCTTTTGAGATTCTAAGATTTATTATTGGGGCATTTACTGCATAATATTAATCATTAATATCAAATCAAAAATATTATTACTATTATTATTTTTTTTAAAAGTAATGCCATTTTTTCATGTATAAATTTAAGATACCAAAATGTTGCGGTGTTTAGGCATGAAATAGAAAGTAACTATGGCATACATGTATATTTTCCTTCATTTTTAACGAAGGCCATCACAATTTTTCAAGTGCTTTATCTCCTCAGACACAACTTCAGATTAAAAAATAGAGGAAAAGTGAACCTGAATAAGGTGAAGGAAACTACAATATATCCCCTGGCCAATACACGAAATTGGAGCTCATTTATGTTTCTGGGCTATTTACATACATTCCACATAATTCAGGTATTCCTACATATCTGAAACGAAAACTTTGATATTTACATATATGGCTCAAATCCTTAACATCACATAAAAAATATTGCTATTTTTTAATTTTTAAAAGTAAAATACACATTCTCATGCATAAATTTATAGCATCAAAATAGTGTGGCATGCAAGGTGTTCATAATATTCTAATTAAATTTTTTAATAGAATGACAATTAGATTTATTGAATTTATGCAAAAAAAATAATAACAATTTTAATTGATTCATGATAAAGTAAGGATTATCTAAAAATAAATCCAATAACTTTTAGAAGCTATGCAAATAATTTTTGCAGTAGTTACTCCTAAACAAACCAGTTACCTGAAACATTGTAAACTCCATCACGTCACCAACTGTGTACCAGCATGGCTTATCAGAATGCCTTCGCAAAGTCAATCTTAAGTAGGAACCATTGAGAATTTGGGATTCTCCACCTACCTCTGCCCATGCTGTATCACAAACCTGCAAAACAGAGCTGGAAAACTGTATATATATACCAACTTGCATTAAAGCACACACAAAAAACACACACACACACACATACCACACAAATACAAACATTTATATATCTTTAAAATATCACTATTACTCACCATTTAAATGTTAAATACACATCTTCATGCATTGGTGGTGCCTTTCCCTAAATGTCAACATTTCATTGATCTCAAGAGTTGGCTAATGCAAAATCACTCTACAGCGTTGGAAGACTCACCAACGGTAATTTAAATAAAGCTGAATTGGTAACCAAAGAAAAGCTACTTTTTTTTTCTCATTAATCTATTAAATAGAAAATTACATTAGTGTATTCTCATCCCAACTGAGAAACCAATAACTAGGAATTCAAATTACGAAAGCAATAAACCTAACATAATAAAATACAAAATCTAAATAGTTAACTTCCAAAAATGTGAACTTTCCAAAACTCCTTCGTGAATGCACAAATTATGGAATTAAATTTATCACCCTTCCGGATTTGTCTTTGTGTTGTTATCTGCCTCAATATTTTCTTCTGGATTTGCATCAATTCCTCCCAGGTTTGCATCAATTGTCGGCTTTCCCAAAGAACTCGACTCTGGCAAGTTTTGTTGAAGGTAAGCAGAAAAAATATGGGGTTTAAACGCTGGAGTTCTGATGCTTGCAACTGGATAGAGTTTGAATTTGGACGATTCTTCCATTGGATTAAGAACTTGTAATATCCTCCACTCCGAGAAGTAANGCTAATGCAGAATCACTCTACAGTGTTGGAAGACTCACCAACGGTAATTTACATAAAGCTGAATTGGTAACCAAAGAAAAGCTACCTTTTTTTTCTCATTACTCTATTAAATAGAAAATTACATTACTATATTCTCATCCCAACTGGAAAATTAATAATTAGGAAATTAAATTAAGAAAGCAATAAATATTATTTTCTCATCCAACTTAGAAACCAATAACTAGGAATTCAAATTACAAAAGCAATAAACCTAACATAATAAAATACAAAATCTAAATAGTTAACTTCCAAAAATGTAAACTTTCCAAAACTCCTTCGTGAATGCACAAATTATGGAATTAAATTATCACCCTTCTGGATTTGTCTTTGTGTTGTTATCTGCCTCAATATTTTCTTCTGGATTTGCATCAATCCCTCCCAAATTTGCAAGTTTTGTTGAAGGTAAGCAGCAAAAATATGAGGGTTTAAACGCTGGAGTTCTGATGCTTGCAACCGGATAGAGTTTGAATTTGGACGATTCTTCCATTGGATTAAGAACTTGTAATATCCTCCACTCCGAGTAGTAACAAACTGGTGATTGTGTATAGATGCAATTTCATCCCTTGGGCCTGTACTTTTAGGGATACGAATAATTGTGTCTTGTTGAGCTGGTATGTATGTGGTTGCTGGCACTTGTTCCTACGAGCCATGAAATTGAGTAAGATCTTCAATATTAAAAACAGGGTTGATTCCGAAGTCAGCTGGCAACTTGATGACATATGCACTAGGCTTCAATCGTTTGGTCACCTTAAAAAGGTTCTGCACGCCGAACATGTAATTTGTTGAAGCTCCCAGGAGAAAATTGTTCGGGCTTGAGGCGGACAAGAACCATGTCACCAACATCAAAGTACATGTTCTTCCGCTTAATATTTGTAGAGGCCATATACGCTTTTGTNTTGCACGCCGAGCATGTAATTTGTTGAAGCTCCCAGGAGAAAATTGTTCGGGCTTGAGGCGGAAAAGAACCATGTCACCAACATCAAAGTACATGTTCTTCCGCTTAATATTTGTAGAGGCCATATACGCTTTTGTGCAGAGTGTCAGGCGCCGCTTGACTTCTGCGTGAATGTCCTTCATGTAATTGGAAAAATTGAGTGCAGCTTCACTTGGTCGAGGAGGAAGCGCCAAAGGTTGGAGGTCCAGCGGAGTGTGAGGGTGAAAACCATAGACTACTTCAAATGGTGTGCATCCAGTGGAGCGATTGACAGANAAGGTCCAGCAGAGGAAGCGCCAAAGGTTGGAAGTCCAGCGGAGTGTGAGGGTGAAAACCATAGACTACTTCAAATGGTGTGCATCCAGTGGAGCGATTGACAGAGTCATTGAAAGCAAACTCTGCCTGTGGCAACATGTCCAACTTGTGTGATCGACAATTAAGCACCTCAATAAAGTTTTGTCCGTCGTTTTGAGGATGAAACGCACAGGAGAATAGTATTTTGGTCCCCATTTTTGCCTATAAAGTTTTCCATAAACAAGTCATGAACTTAACATCCCGGTCGGACACTATGGTAGATGGAATACCATGCAGTCGAATTACTTCTTGTAAGAATAATGCCACTGTTTTGGAAGCATCAAAAGTCTTGTGGCAAGGGAAAAAAGGAGCAATTTTTGAAAAGTGATCTACAACCACCATAATGGAATCATGTTGTCGTATGGTCGTGGGCAAACCCAGCACAAAATCTATACTAATGTGCTGCCAAGGTTTATCTGGAATTAGAAAGGGGGTATAAAAACCTTTTGTTGTTTCTTGCCCTTATTTGTTTGACAATTCCGACAATGAGACACTACTTTGTGTGCATCACGACATAGTCGAGGCCAGAAGAATCGATCAGAGACTATAGCAAATGTTTTATTAAACCTGAAACGTCCTGTTAAGCCCCCTCCATGAAGTTCTGAAATAAAAAATTCTCTGAAGGAGCCACACGGAATGCACAATTGTGATACATGGAATAAAAATCCATCTTTGATAGAATATGTATTTGGAACTTTGTCCCTGTCATTTGTGAGCATACTCCAGATGGTACTGAAGTCCTTATCGGTGGAATATTGTTGCTTGAGGCTATCGAACTCCACAGTATTAACTGACGAGACCATCAGCAGGTGCGGTCTCCTGCTTAAGGCGTCGACTACCTTATTCTCAGTTTCAGATTCATGTCTTGAGTTCAACTTAATTTGAGCATTCAAATGTTTTAAGGAATCATGAACTGTATAAAGAATAAATTCTCTATGGATCAAATAAGGGTGTCAATGCTTAAGTGTTGGAACCAATGCATTGAATTCCATGTCATATGCTGAGTAGCGCCTAGGGGTCTCATTGAGCTTCTCGCAATAGAAGGCAATAGGATGGCCTTCTCGGCAAAGGACTCCTCCTATACCCACATGGGATGCATCACAACAACTTCAAAAATTTTGGAAAAATCCAGCAACCTCAGAACTGGAGATTCTCCTATTTTTCTTTTGATCTCAATTAAAGCTCGATCAACAGCTTTTGTCCACAAAAATTTCTTGGACTTCAACCATTTGGTAACGGGAGCCTTTGATGGCACTAAAATTCCGTATGAAACAACAATAAAAGGTTGCTAACCCATGGAAGCTGTGCACTTCAAAAAAATTTTACAGAGCAGGCCAGTTTTTAATTGCTTAAATCTTAGAAGGATCGACTTCAACTCCCTGGTCTGAGATAATAAATCCCAGAAAAGAAACCCGATTCTTTAAGAATGAGCACTTTCCGTGATTTATAAAAAGTTGTACCTGCTGCACATGGTCTAAATGGTCTACAAACAATGGCTAAAAATCAAAATATCATCAAAATAGACGACTGCGAATTTGCCCAAGAAAGGTTTAAGTATTTGTTTCATAACACACATGAATGTACTAGGTGCGTTGGTTAGTCCAAAAGGCATAACCAACCACNTAGTAGTCTTGGGAGCATTTGTGCCATGATATTTCCCCATTTATAGTCCTAATAAGTGTTTACATCTTATTTACATCATCCTTGTTGTTATTGATGGTAAAATTAATTATTTTTTTTAAGATTTCTATTCTAATGAAACTGTTTATCAGTTTATTTATAAAACTTTTCCTTACCGTGATTGAAATAGATTAATTTGGTGCAAACGTTACTCTATTAATTTGGTACAAATGTTACTACATTAATTTGGCTTCGTATACATGGAGAATTTTTAATAATTGTCTTAATAGTTCAAATATTTTTGTTTCTAGAGGTAGTACTTTTAATCCTAATTGTGTTATATGTCATAATGAGTTTGAGACTCATAATCTGTTATTTTTGGAATGTTTTTTCTGTCATAATTTGTTGAAAATTTACGATCCCAATGAAAGTTTCTTTGTTGTGGCTAGCAATTTTCATCAATTTGTTTATTATTCTAATAGTATCAGTTGTAGAATTTACAAAAGTTTATTCTTTTTAGCTTTACAAACTATTGCTTATTGGATTTGGTCTGAAAGGAATAATATAATTTTCAATAAGTCTAATTCTCTCGTTTAGTTTATTGCCAGAAATATTCATTAGCATACCAAAATAAAATGCAAAAAATGGATTTTTAACAATAGGGTCCCTAATTTTATCAGGATTTTTTATAATTTGTAATTTTTTTTTATGTTTCTATATCTGTTATGTTTGTTAGTTTTTTGTTCGACTTTTATTTCAATGTCTTTGGGTAGAGAATTTTGTTCTGATTTTCTGATTCTCTATTTATTCTTCTGTTGATCTTGTTTGTTTGTATTTGGTGTGATGTGCATGTCTTTCATGTCTGTTTTTCTCCTCATTTTTGTTATTTCTTGATATTATATTAATAATCTTGTTAGTGCATTTGGTTCTTTGCTTTCTAAGGTCATATTTTCAATGAGGTGATGTACCCTGCCCTAACTTTGAATTTTAACAGTTTCTTTGAAAGTGTATTCTGAGTTACTCATTTACAGTTGCTGCTTCAATATACTTGAATGTAACTTTTTCAACCTTTAATAAAATCTAATCTTATTGAGTTTTGTATAGATGATGGTTCTCTCATTTTAATGGAAAATATTTGCGTACATAAGACGTACTCAGCGTTGCGTATGTCAGGGGTTATTCAGGGGATACAAGGGGTGTTATATCCGGGTTATACCCTCCTGTAACATCTATGTAACTCCCTTGTAACTTCGTGTAACTTATTTGTACCCATGAAATTACATAAGCGTAAAACTCATTTGTAAGTTATAGATAGTTTACAAAGAAGTTATAGTGGAGATACAGTGGGTATAACCCCGATATAACCCATGTACCCCTGAATAACCGATTGAATATTTTCCAAATGGAAGAGTTTTTAGGTTCGGTGCTGATGTTTGCGAGACTTGTTCTTCATATGGTTGCTTTGAAGAATAAATTGATCGAGAGATTTCCGTTCCCAGAAAGGGTCAAATTTCCTGAATACATCGGCGCTTGCTTGAACCCGTTGCCCGCAAGTCGGAACGCCGTCTTTGGCTTCTCCCGGTCAAGTTGTCTTCTTTCCCCTCCTCTCCAACCCATACTTCGGTCTAACCGCCACCTACAACAGCTGTGATTGTTCCATCTCTCCAAATNTACTTCCGAAGCATACAACAAAATTTGGATTCCGGCGACCAAACTACCCCCACAACTTTTTAGTGGATCTCATTTTAATGGAAGAGTTTTTGAGGTTCGGTGCTAATATTTGCGAGACTTGTTCTTCATATGGTTGCCTTGAAGAATAAATTGATCGAGAGATTTCCGTTCCCAGAAAGGGTCAAATTTCCTGAATACATCGGCGCTTGCTTGAACCCGTTGCCCGCAACGCCGTCTTTGGCTTTCCCGGTCAAGTCGTCTTCTTTCCCCTCCTCTCCAACCCATACTTCGGTCTAACCGCCACCTATAACAGCTGTGATTGTTCCATCTCTCCAAATCATACCGATCTTCTCCCTCTGTAGAATCTCACTAGAAAATGTGAATTCTCCTGATTCTCTTTCCCTCATCGGTCGGTTCAATGGTTCCATCAAAACCCATCAGCTTCGTCGCACCTATGATTGCCTTCGCCGTCGCCCTGCTCTTCCTCTCCCGCTTCCTCGAATTCCCCACTCTTTCTTCTCCCCTTTCAACCAAGATCCCCTCCTCCACATCATCAATATCTTCGATCCCCTCCACTCCACCTTTTTCGTCTTCTCGTCTTAATTCAAGGGCTAAAGAGGCATTCTCGGACTTAAGGTCTGCTTTTGCGAGATGGGACGCGGAGGTCGGATGCGCGTTGTTCATGGAGCATCACAAGGGATGGGCGCCGAACCCATCAGCCGTGCAGGATTCCGGCGGAAGTGTGGATTGCGGGGGGCTGAGTCCCGCGCACGTTAGTGTGCTGGTAAAAGGGTGGACTTGGATCCCAGATAATNCCCGAACCCATCAGCCGTGCAGGATTCCGGCGGAAGAGTGGATTGCGGGGGGCTGAGCCCCGCGCACGTTAGTGTGCTGGTAAAAGGGTGGACTTGGATCCCAGATAATTTGGATAATCTCTATTCGTGTCGATGTGGGTTGAGCTGTCTCTGGACGAAATCTCCAGTGATGGCGGATAAGCCTGATGCATTGCTTTTTGAAAACGTTTTACCTCCGACAAGGGTAAGATTTGGTATTGATCTTTAGCTTTTCACAATGCAAATATATCTTAATGGACTATCTGATTTGTTTAGATGTTTGGAAAACTTACTGGAATCTGCTTTTTCAGCTGTTTTGTAGCACTCTTTCCTTCTGGAAAAATATAATTTTACTTGCCACTAAGATCTCTATAGAATTTTGTGGCAGCTGTTGGATCCAGAATTGGCTGTGGATTCACACCATAAGGAAAAAATGAAAGAAATAGGGTTCTGAGCCGGATGAGAGAAAAAGAAAGTTATTGGCGGGAGAAAGCTAGTAAAGAAAGGTTCCCTTTTATGTAGATATCCTTCTAGTTATAGAGGATCTTTTCATATATTACAAATTAACTACTCATTACACATCGACCCCAAAAGATCTTTGATTTATTCTTGTTTGTCTTCATCTAGCTTTGACATTATAGCTAATATTTATTCCTGATAATGTCATTTTTTGTTAACTATTTCCTATATCGCTTTGTCTGGTCACAACTTTATCTGCCCACTCAGTTTTTCAGCTGATTCATAATCTGTCAATTTGTTCTCAGAGCAACTCATCCTTCTCCAATGAGTGACTTTTTTAGTTGTGAGGCAAATCAAGTCCCTTGGCAAACAGTTGAGTGATCTCAACCAAGTTTCACTCTTATGCGTTGATCATCATAGACAAATTATTGTGCATAACACAATGATTAGTTCGTTAAATTGGTAAGATCTAGTTGGCCTAGTAAGTTGTTTTCCCTTTCATCTTGGACTCGTGTTCGATAACGCATCAACTTGACTGTTACTGCTTAGCTGTCTGTCAACTCGAACTTGATAACTTGCCAACTCATCAACTTGGTAGAGTAATTGGATAGGTTAGCGGAGTAACTTGATAGAGCAACTTGACAAGCCAACTTAAGGATATATATTTAGTTTCATAGTTTTCTTGTATTTTGGAAGACAACCACCAAAAGGGTTAGAGAATGAGAAAAATTCATTCACCACCTCATCATGAGACTTATCTCTTGCTCGTCTCTATAAGAATAGTTTGAAATTTTTGTAATCGACATAATTTTGTGGCCAGTCGACACAAAAGAAATTAGAGTCATTCTTTTTAGTAATATCCCATTTCGTCAAAAAAGATTTTCATTGTATAAAGCTGCGAGGATTGTAGAGATCTCATGGGTGAGTTAATTCATGACATAGCTTGTTTTATGAGAATTTTTTTTAACTATGAGTTCATTGGTTGGCATCCTTTGTTTGGAAAAAGTACTATCCTTTGAGTAAAATATGAGAGATGGATTTTGCTAAGTATTACTTGATCATGTGCATGTACTCTCTTTGCTCTCCTAAAGGGAATCATTCTAGGGGCACTTTCGCTAAACCTATAGGATGGGGCTATTTGTGTCACCTTCAGAGAGTAGTCTTGTAACTTGTCAGTACAACTTTATTGTTATCTATTTTGTATTCAGTCTTTTGTTTATTTGACTTGATAGTAAACTCGCATCTTTAGTTTTCCGAGCTTTGTCAATAAACTTCATTTTTTCATAAGAGCTTTTATCTCCTTTATAGTCTAGATTGACTTTTTTTGTTATGTAACTCAATTAGAAATAAATCTAGATAATCTCATTAAGTTCATACCATCCTTTCACTTGGTGTTGTTGCTCTTCTATAGGGAGTGGTAGCTATAACTTTTCAACTTAACGGACCGAGATCTTGTCATCTTCAATTATCAGGTTAACTATCTTCACTTCTGATTTAGTCGAGTCATATTTGGTAAAAAGTTTCTTCAAAATCATCCATAGTGTTCAGCTATTAGGCTGGTGGGGTCTCAAGGTTATGCTATTTTCCTTTCTTTCTAAGCAATCTTGACTATAAGGAGTGAGTTTCTCGAGTTATAAATGAGATGAGATGTAATTTAGTTACATGGAGTTAACCAAAAATATAAACACAAGTTAACCAAAAATCTAAATATGATAAGCTAAAGATAAGAAGAGAAGCTTTGAAGGATTCTCTTTTTCATATTTATGATTGTCTTGTTCTGCTTGAGGTGGGCCGGCTTGATTTGAACTTCATTTCCTCTCGTTAGATCTCTGTTGTTCCTTTATTTGTCCTTAAACATAATTTTAAATTGTAGATAAACATAGAGAATTTATGATTAATAATAACCTAGTTCTTTGGCGAATTGTCATATGATGAAATGGGGCACTTTTTGAGGCAACTCACCTAGGTGATTCCCCAAATGTCTCCAACAATGATGTTATTTCTACAACTGTTTTCTAGAACTCTCCTTCAACATGAGAAAACTTTATAGAAGTGTTATTAAAATTTTTTGTAATAGATATAAAGTCGGATGCTAACAAGTTCCCTCAAAGTATTTTTTAGATATAAAGTCGTAATAGGTCACCAAAGCCGTAATCGATTGATATGAAGACAGTTGTCTACCATGAATGTTGTAAACAGTGGTTGTAATGTCATCTTCTCGTAGAGTCCATATTTGAAAATCGTGGTAGTAGTTGGTCATGTAGGTCATAGGCGGTTGTTTTAGGTGCATTGGTTGGCTACAACAACTGCAGTCGGGACCTGCAATAGCGTTTGTAGGCCACAGAGGATGCGTCATTGCACTATATTCGGGGTGCATTATTGCACCGCATTTAGGACGATACATTACTCCATAAGGTGCTTTGTTACTCCACAACTTACTTCATAACTCCACAAGGGGCTTCATTCCAAAGAGCAAGGGGTAGTCAACAGTGGTTGATGGAGACCGACAAGCGGTGGTTGACGATGGTTGACGACTATAGGAGCAAGAAGTGCTAGTCGGGTCTTCGGTCTAGAACCGCACTGGATTTCATCTCCTTCTGCTCTAGTTGTAGCTCCAGGTCTAGTTCTTCCTTCCCCCTCCCCTATTCGTGATGGGGTAATGATCTATTTATAGAGTCTAGGAGGGGCTCCCTACAAATAAGGAATTCATGACCCCATTGGACGGATTGGAGGGATTTCTCTGATCAGACAATACCTTATGGACATTTTAGTGATCTAATGATGTCGAAATTGAGTGGTCTAGGGGTGATTGGATTCATATTATCGAGACACTTAAATTGACTCTAAACTTGTCAGATTTGAATCAATTTGTCTTACCAATTAACCACTCAAAATTTTCAAAAGTGATTTTATTGACTGATCTGGATTTGATGTTACTCGGATTTGATCAATATGGTGTCATCGCTTCTATGTTGTCAAGCTGGTCAATTTGACTATATGTTTGCTGAAAACAGAGTTCTGGATGATTTTTAATTTGAGTATGAGCATTTCTTTCATAAAAATGCCTTGAGTTAGTGTCACAGCTCGAGATTCATGCTAAATGATGAAATTTATTGATGACGTATTAATAATAGTTTTTATTAAATAATGAAGGAAATTTTTCTTTCAAGAAAATTAAGTATGAATTACTTATTCTTTGGTTATGGTTACAAAGTTTTCAATTTTAATGATGATCTCGTATAGACGAGTTCCAAAGTTTTGAAAAGAAATAAATGATATGATACAATTTTAATGATAAAAAATTTTAAGGTTGGCCCTACTCCAAATTCGAAGGACTTCTTTTATTTGTTGTTTGGCTTTGTTTTCTTGTGTAACTATTTCTCTTAATTGTGATGTTTTCCATACTCACTATATCTTTTAGAATGTTGGATTATGAATTATCCGTGGATTCACACCGCAAGGAAAGATTTGAATAAAGGTAGTCTACTGGCGAGAAATACGCAGGCGGCATCATTTACTATATCTTTCAAACTCTTATTCCTTGTGGGAGAAAGAGCGAGAAATATAGTCTCTTGTACATTGATATCCCTCTATTTATAACTTTTTTTTTTCAAACATCACCAAATAATGACTTATTGCACAGTTTTCAAAGCATCTTTGATTTATTTCTCTTATCTTAATTTGTCTTTGACACTATAATTAACATTATCTCTAACAGTGCCAGAAAACAATTCGCCATAATGCTTGTCGGGTCACTTTTTTGTCTTCCACTTTTCTTTTGAGATGATCTAGTATTGGGCAAATCATCTTCAGAGCGAGTTATCCTTTTCTATTGAGCTAGTCTCTTTGGCTGTGAAGCAAACTGAGTTTCTTGACGAGCAGATGAATGGCCTCAAAAAAATTTTATTCTTGTGCTTTGATTACCATAGAAGAATTATCGAGCATAACTTGCTGATTGAGTTAGTTGAAGCGCTATGGTCTAGTTAGCCTGGTGTGTTTTCTGGCCTTTCATCCTGGACTTGTGCTCGGCATCTCATCAATTTATCAAATTATCAATTCGTTAACTTGTTACTTGTTAGGGTAACCTGGCAGGTTGGCAGGATAACCTAACTGGGAAACTCGACATGCTGATTCTAGGATATACATAATCAAGATTGAGAAGTTGCTAGTGTTCGCGGGAATGTTGATGGATGGGAATGACTTGTTGTCATCTCCAACAAATTTTGCCAATGTGAATTTTTATATATTCCAATATACATTCTTAAAATAGCTTGAAAAGTTTGCAGAGATCAGATTATAATCAACTCTTGGATTGCTAAAGGTGAAATGGGCAACTTGAGTTTCATGAATTATTTGCCTGGATTCTTTAGATTTGGTTTAATGCTTCTTAAAGCTGATGTGGTAGGAATTGGTAAGTATTGTGTTAAATGCTTATGTTTGAAATGCTTTGTCACCCTTTTTTTTTTAAGTGCTTTATATTCCATAGATTGGGTACAATGCGGTTAGATTTTCTCTTGTGATGTATTTAAAACTTAAGGGGCAAACATAGATAAGTTGTAAGACACCTTTTATGGATCTATTTTNCAGAGCTGATGCGTTAGGAATTGGTAAGTATTGTGTTAAATGCTTATGTTTGAAATGCTTTGTCACTCTTTTTTTTTTTAAGTGCTTTATAGTCCATAGATTGGGTACAATGCAGTTAGATTTGCTCTTGTGATGTATTTAAAACTTAAGGGGCAAACATAGATATGTTGTAAGACACCTTTTATGGATCTATTTTAATTATTTTAGAAACAACGTTTTATTGCAGTGTTTGCTGCCCTTTTTAGAACATTTTAGAACTTTGGTTAATTTTGTGATTTTTGGAGAAAAAAAAAATTTAATCCTATTTAATTTCTTATGAAAGGAGTACAAGATAAATATTGGGGAATGATCCTCTCATTAGGAAAGAGTAAAGTCAGTGATAAAAGAAGGAAATAAAAATTATAATATACTAATAGTTTTATATTCTAAATATAGAAAATACTAAAGTAGAAGAAACTAAAGAAAATTTNGTGCCTTTTTTAGAACATTTTAGAACCTTGGTTAATTTTGTGATTTTTGGAGGAAAAAAAAATATTAATCCTATTTAATTTCTTATGAAAGGAGTACAAGATAAATATTGGGGGATGATCCTCTCATTAGGAAAGAATAAAGTCAGTGATAAAAGAAGGAAATAAGAATTATAATATACTAATAGTTTTATATTCTAAATATAGAAAATACTAAAGTAGAAGAAACTAAAGAAAATTTCTAGAAGTTCCAATTCCCCCCTTAAGTTGGAGCATAGATATCTTCATGCCCAACTTGCTTACAAGGAGTTCAAAACTAGGCCTGAACAGCTCTTTGATTAAAATGTCGGCAATTTGTTGATTAATAGAGATAAATGCATGTAAATAGCTCTACAATCAATATTCTCTTTTATGAAGTTGGTTAATCTCCATATGTTATGTGTGATCACCCGCACTGGATTTTTTATAATACTGATGACAGTTTTATTGCCATAGTACAACTTCATTGGCTTGTTTATTGAAATTCGTAGCACTTTAAGAATTCTCTTCAGCCATAACATCTCACATATTCTATTATCCATAGCCCGAAATTCTACCTTAGCACTACTCNTTTGGTCAATCTCCATATATTATGTGTGATCACCTGCACTGGATTTTTTATAATACTGATGACAGTTTTATTGCCATAGTACAACTTCATTGGCATGTTTATTGAAATTCGTAGCTCTTTTAGAATTCTCTTCAGCCATAACATCTCACATATTCTATTATCCATAGCCCGAAATTCTACCTTAGCACTACTCTTTATCACCCTAGATTTTCCAAGACAAATTACAATATCTAGAAATCAATCATCTATCAACAATTAAGCCTACCCAATCTGCTTCACTGTATGTCTCTATATTTATTTGTATGATTTTTGTAAAGAGTAAGCATTTGCCTGGTGTATTTTTTAGGCATCTGAGAATCCTATTAGTTGCTTCATGGTTTTTCCCATAGGGCAAATGCGTAAATTGACTTACACAATATACAACAAAGATAATATTTGTTCGTGTATGTGACATGTATATCAACTCTCTCATCAACTTTTGATATGAGGCTGTATTAATTGAGTCACCCTCCTCATCTCTCAATTTTTGATTTGGATAAATTAGAGTATCTGCAAGCCTACAATAATTTAGCCTTGTTTCTTTTAAAAGATTAAAGATAGGTTTCCGTTAACACCTCAGTGACCCTAAGTCTTGGTCTAAAAAATTGATGAGATAAGTCTTCAACCGATTCATTTCATATAAGTCGTCTCTGGTGAGAATTATATTGTCTGCATGCACATCAGAATGGATATCTTCCCATCCTTGGAATGCATGAAGACATTATATAATCTCCTTGCCCTTGAGTATATCATTGATTTTTAGTAAATAGTGTAAATTTATCAAACCACGGTCTCGGTAATTGCTTCAACACATATAGGGATTTTTTTTAGTGTACAAACCTTTGTGCCAAACTTTTCACTTAATCCGAGAAGTGCATTCATATACACTTCTTCCTCCAAGTCTCCATTGAGGAAGACATTCTTTATATCCAACTGTTTTAAGGACTAGTCGAGATTAACTGCAAGTGATAGAAGTACCCTTATTGGGTTTAATTTTGCAACATGATCAAATATCTCAAGTAATCAATGTCGTATGTCAGAGTAAGCCTCTTAGCAACCAGTCCATTCTTGTGTCATTTTAAAGAACCATCAGAAGCTTACATGATTGTAAACGCCTATTTGCATCTGACAGTTATCTTTCCTTTAGGCATATCAACCAATTCTCATGTTTCATTTTTTTAAGAGTTTTTATCTCCTAAAAAACAGCTTCCTTCCACTTCAGAACTTTTAGAGCATCGCGCACAACTATAGGAATTTCCATATACAATAATTGTGAGGTAAAAGTACGAGGTGGGTGAGAGGTGAACATATGACAGATAATGACATGATGGATATTGAGTGCTAGACACATTAGACTCGAGTTATAAACTAGGCTCATAATTTGAAGACAAAGTGGACTGAGCATGAGGTAAAGGATTAATAAGAATGTTATCTGGGCTTGCAGATTTTGGACGGTGAAAAGAATTCGTGGACTCATTTTCTTAAGTTGTCTTTTGCCACGAGTAGACACAATCAAATAGTACCACTATTGTTATTTTTTTCATGTTTCTGTATTGTTGTGAACATCGTGAGATAGCACTGTAGAAATTTCAATATTTAAAAGACTTGACGAACTTTCCCCTGATATAAAATCATTTTAATTTTCAAGTTGAACAATCAAGATAGGGGACATAATATTTTGGGAGTTTTTGGTTTGAAGAAAATCTTGAAACTTAGCAGACACATTTTTATTTTGTTCTTCCTCTTTAAGGTTAGATGGAAAAAAAAACCGTAGTAAAATTTTTTTTTTTCCAATTTGGGATCAAAATATTTATACCCTTTTGGGGTAAGATCATAACCAACACACATTTTTTGGCTCGGGATTTAAGCTTTTCTTGATTATGAGTGTGAACGAAGGCAATACACACAAATATTTTTTGCGGTATAGTAGCAAAAAGCTGATTTTTTTTTTTGAAAACATCAAAAAGTGTTTCAAAGTTTAAAATTTTATTGGGTATTCTGTTTATGAGAAATGTTGCAATAATAACAGCTTTTCCCCAAAGATATGTAGATACTGAATCGATAAATTGCAAAATCTCAGCTACCTCCAATAATGCTTGTTTTTCCTTCCGCCAACACATTTTGTTGAGAAATGTCAACAAAAGAGCATTAATGAATTGTTTCTTTTTCAAATAAGAATTGGCCTAAAGTGTTTTTGAAATATTCTCGGCCATTATCACTCTGTAATATTTTAATATTTATTTGAAATTCGGTATGTACCATACTGTAAAAATTTTTGAAAATTTTATCTACTTTAGATTATTCTTTCATTAAATAAACCCAACATAAGATATTATGATCATCAGTGAAAGTCACAAATCACTTTTTCCCTGTGCGTAAGAGTTTTATAAAGACCCATATATCAATGTGAATCAAAGTTGTACAGGATTTGTATATTTGTGGAGAAAATGATTCACAGTCGTGCTTAGTAAACTGACACACTTCACATTAAAACAATGACATATCTTTATTCTGTAATATTTTGGGAAACAAGTATTTTAGATAATGAAAACTGAGATGACCCAACCTGTAGTTCCCTAACATAATTTCATTATTTTTGGAAATAAAAACAGAATTAAAACCCGTACTTTGATATTGTCAATTCAAGGCAAGTTCATCTTCAAAATAATAGAGTTCATCTTTTTCCTTAGCACTTCCCATCATCTTCCCTGTGATTAATTCGAGAAATTCTTAGCAAAAATGATAGAAGTTAGTTTGTTATTGATGATCAACAGTAATTTTACTAATGTATAAAAAGTCACACGATATATTAGAAACTTGAACATCACGAAGGGTTAAGAATGATGAGAGTTTGACAGCTTTTATCACGGTAATTACCAAGAGGGAATCATCAATAATTTTGTCCTTTTTATTATTTACACAAGGTCTTTAATAAGAAAATATTTTAGAAAATCTCGTTCTATAATCAGTTACACTATATTCACTTATCCAAGAATTAGAAAAATTAGAAATAACACTTAAAAAATAAGTGGCTATGTGATTTTGGGAAGGAATAGATGTGGCTTTCCTTTGGTAGGTTCCATGAATTTGATGTGCTATATCATACTCAAAGAATTTCTGGATTGTCATTTTTTCTAATTCGGATCACCAGTAGTAGTTTTGAAATTTATCAGTTAAATACTTAATTTTTCCTCTCTTGTCAATATCCAATTTTATGGATTGAGCCCACTCAAGATAGTTGTGCTTGTTAAGTTTTATCACTGTGAGATACGATGGTAAGTTATGGGGATAAAACTAAGTTGATACAGACGTGGGACAAGGAGATGTAGTTTTAGAATGACTGGAACCTGTTCATGTGACAGAATTTTTTGGAACTCCAGTTATCATTGCTGATTTGGAAGACATCCTTGAAATCTCAAAGACATTGCCATCCCGATCACACAAGCTTACGGAACTCCTTTACGCTACGATCCTGATCTCTGTTTCTGAGCAAAAAGGGTGTGGAACGCCTGTATACTGCAATATGTTCACTTTCCTGCGTAAGTGGCACATAACTCCTTATGATGCTATCTCGATCCCTATTTTCAATGAAGAATGGCATGAAACTCCTAGATGTCGCTATTTGCTTACTTCCTTGCACAAGTTCAAATCTACTGTCGAGATGGAAAAACCCAAATCTAGGCAGTGTCTTCAAAGGAGATACAATAAAGCGTCGAAAGAAGCTACAACGCAGTTTTAGAGCAGCCGAAGAAGCTTCACACATGCGGATCCTTGCATTTTTACTCATAACGATAGAATTGGAGCAAGGCAAACCACTCGCAACAACGGAACACACAGATGATGCAGGATCGACATGCTTCGAACGCAAGCTCTCATACTCTAAGACGAAGCATAACGAACGGGGTAAGCGGCTTCAACCTTGACACAGGTTAGGGCACTTTCGGTGGCTTTGAGAGCATGTGATTTTTAGAGAAGGAAAAATTATTATTCCTCTTGATTTTCTTACAAAACGATTAAAAGATAAATAGAGGGGGATGACACTCACATTAGGAAAGACGTTAACGCCATAACTCCCCATGTTAAAAGAAGAAAACAAAAATTATAACATAAAACTAATTTTATATTCTGAATACAGAAAATATTGAAGTAGAAGATAGTAATGAATATTCCTAAAATTCCAACAAATTTCAATTAATTTTGATGATAAAATTCTTATTCTGCAGTAAATATTGCTTGGTGATGTTTTGTAAAAAAGTTCTAAATTCTAATAGACATGTTATACTAACTCTTTTATCATGAAACGTAATGCGGGCCTTCTTCTAATAAACAGACAAAAGTACAATAGATGCAACCACTATGAAGGCCAATTTGTTGTAAATGTTCGGAAGTAGATTTTTATTTTTAGTAAAGTGTTTGTTTGACATATGATGGTTGGAAGTTGGTTTTGGTTTGGAACACAGGATCTCTAAGTTGTGAAATGAGGAGAATTCTTATTGTGTTGGCTTGGAAGTTACCTTTATTTTTTTTCCTTTGGACACGGTATAATATTATTGCAATGGTATAAAGTTTTTTTAGCAACAACCAAGACGAGATTGTTTTTGCTAATTAGAGCTTGGTAGAATGATTTTGACACCACATCATTCTAATGCCATAGGTTGGTTTAGTAAAATATGTTAGACTAATAAGTCATTTAACGATCAGTTATTTATGCTAAATATTCAAATGAGTATTAAATATAATGAGTTACAGTTGTTAGGAAATATTAAGACAAATTATAATAACTAGGTTAAATTATGAATTTACCTAATAAGGTAAATTTGACAATATATCATTCTAATGCCATAGGTTGATCTTAGTAAAATTAATTAGGATACAAGTCAATTGACCGTCGATTATTTACGCTAAATAATCAATTGACTATAAATAGTCTAATGAGTTAAAGTTACTTCAGATTAATAAGACAGTTTAAAATTAGGATTATGTATTTTCATATTTAATCATTTTTAAATTAATAGATCAATCTGGATATTCAATTGTTAATAGCATGATTATTAATTATTATTTTAGGATATTGAAATATGCTAATTACTTATATATCAATGAAACATCAACAGTATTTTTCAATTAACGTGTACGATGTTAAATCATTTTGACTAATTAGGCTAGTTATTCCTTAATTACTATGTGGGATAAAAATTGATTTTAATTTGCCTTAGAATATTAAATAATAGATTAATACAACTAATTCGGCTAATTGAATTTTAAGATGATTAAGTTATTCTTTTTATTCATACATTAATTAATTTTATAAACTCATCTCTAACTTACTAGATGGGAGATTGATTCAGCTTGATTAATTAGGTATGCAATTATGATTTTGTTATTACGATATGAAAATATCTTGAGTTATGCTAAACTCACTACAACCTAAACAAGAAATTTAGTTTCCCTGAAGCATGTTTTTGTCAAACAAATAGACATTACTTAATTGAATTGAAATAATTTACAAATACTTATGCCAAAACAAATTGTCATAACATTTTGAGATGCTAATCAACTGTAGCTTATGTGAATATCACCAAACAAAGAAAAATGTTAGATTGTTAAGTCTTTTTCATAGATGTCTTTGTGTGGGTGAACACTTTATTATTGATGGGGTAGTCAATCAGATAATTGCAAGTCATCTTTGTGTGGTATTGCCTCATTCAAACTAAAAGTTCAGACTTTTAGTCCATCTTGTCCTCTAATCTTTACTACTACTTTGTTTATCCTTTTATCCTTCACTCTTTCCTATCACTTTGGTTCTTTATTCTTTATTTTCTTAAAATTACATTTTAGTAAATCTATGCTCCTAGTGTTCCGTGATATTGAAATATCTCCTCTTACAAAAACTTCTATCTAGAATTAATCGAGTTGATATTATATGTGAAGATTAGATATTGATAGAATGATTTTGGCATTATATCATTCTAATACCATAGGTTGATTTAAGTAAATTTAATTAGGTTAATAAGCCATTGAACTTCGCTAGTTAAGCTAAATAATCAGAGTTTTTTTAATCTAATGAGTTAAGATTTCTAGGGATTAATGAAACTAATTTAATTAAACATTAGGATTATACATTATCCTAGTTAATGATTAAATTATTAGATTAATTTGGTTGTTCATTGATTAATAGGCCAATTATTAATTAATTAGTTGTTAGAATTATAAATTATTTTAATTACTAGTATTAAAACGAAATATTAATTTCAATTAAAATGCATGATGTTAAATTAGATTAATTAATTCGGCTAGTTAGTCCATAATAAAAAGTGGAATATGTAATTGGTATAATTAGCTTCTAAATTATTAAATACGAAATTAATATAAATAATTGTTGGAATTTATTTTTAAGATGCTAAGTTATATTATTTTTCATACATTAGTTAATTTTAGAGATTCATCTCTAAATAGCTAGGTAATTTAAATATGCAATTATCAATTTGTTATTATGATTTGATAACAGCTTGAGTTCTGTGAAACTCATGACAACCTAAACTAGGAATTGAGTTTCCAAGAAGCATGTTTATGAAGAAAATAGAAATCACTTATTTGAAATCAGTTCCAAGGATATATGTTAAAACAAACTTGCCCAAAGTATTTGAAGAGGAGCCTATCAATTGTAAGTAACGTGAAATCACCAAAAAAAGAAATGATAGATCGTTAATTTTTATTTTTTTTGTATATGTTTTTCTACGGATGAACATTTTATTGAGTGATAGGTCAATCAAGTAGTTGCAAGTCTTCTTTGTTCGATATTTCAATATTTTGACCAACAGCATATAGTGCACCACCCAAAACTCAAACTTTAGGACTTACATCACATTCTCTTGTATTTAATCTCTATTTTTGCTTATCATTTTATTTTGCAGTGTTTCCTGTTCCTTTTGGTCTCTTTTGTGCATTTTTTTAAAAATTATGTTATAGCGACTTCACGTTCATGAAGCAAGGCACATGCCATATCTTATTATGTTTGGCCAGCTTCATACTGTGAATCNTGTAGATGTTTTTCTGAGGATGAACATTTTATTGAGTGATAGGGCAGTCAATCAAGTAGTTGCAAGTTTTCTTTGTTTGATATTTCAATATTTTGACCAACAGCATATAGTGCACCACCCAAAACTTAAACTTTAGGACTTACATCACATTCTTTTGTATTTAATCTCTACTTTTGCTTATCATTTTATTTTGCAGTTTTTCCTGTTCCTTTTGGTCTCTTTTGTGCATTTTTTTAAAATTATGTTATAGCCACTTCACTTTCATGAAGCAAGCACATGCCATATCTTATTATGTTTGGCCAGCTTCATACTCTGAATCAAACTAGCTCTTTGAAATATTGAGANAGTAAATGTTTTTCTAAGGATGAACATAGGGCAGTCAATCAAGTAGTTGCAAGTCTTCTTTGTTTGATATTTCAATATTTTGACCAACAGCATATAGTGCACCACCCAAAACTCAAACTTTAGGACTTACATCACATTCTCTTGTATTTAATCTCTATTTTTGCTTATCATTTTATTTTGCAGTGTTTCCTGTTCATTTTGGTCTCTTTTGTGCATTTTTTTAAAATTATGTTATAGCGACTTCACGTTCATAAAGCAAGGCACATTCCATATCTTATTATGTTTGGCCAGCTTCATACTGTGAATCAAACTAGCTCTTTGAAATATTGAGATATCTCCCCATACTAAAACACTTTTAACAAGAAACGATCCCCATCCCCGCCCACCCCCTTAAAGAAAATAAATAAATAAACTGTCAGCATGAGCCCTAAGATCTATTGCAAGGACAACTTTAGCAATATATTTTCATGGAGAATTATGATGGAAAGTTAAAAAGTCATAGGTCTTAGGTTCATGTTCAAACTCTTTCCTTTCCCTCTCTTATGTAGGGTTATTGTGGGCAAGTCTTTGTTATATGAGAACTTTTAATGGTTATTTTAAAAAAAGACCGAAAAGTCCCTTGTACGCATCAAGGATTCAAGTGGTCTATTGCAAAAATTTATCTAGGGTACTAGTAATTTGGAGCATGTGAAAAACTTGATCGCTAATGGGAAAATTTATTTTGCTAGTGTTCATTTATTTTTAAGATGAACAAGATGTGGTATCTTACTGCTCAAGTGTTCCATTATTTCTTATACGATTCTCTGCCCATATTTCCTTTAGGTGTGGTAATATGTTGTTGCCAGTGTTTACAACACAATTGTGTGGTAGTTTTCTGTTGTTAATGTTTACAATATGAAATTTGTGGGTTCTGATGAAAGGGGCGAGCAGCACTTCCTGAAACCATTGTCATTATTTTCACACTTGGTTTAAGAAAGCAGATTAAGCCCTAACCGGTGGAAACCTTAGAATTATTCTTTTTCCTTAATATCAGAATTCTTTGACTACTCTTACACTTTGTTTAATTCTGTTAGACACATTGTCTGCATCTGTCTATACTTTTCCTAATTTATGATCTTAATTTCTGGCAGAGACGAAAGGGAGATCCTTTGCGTGTCTACATGGATCTTGAGGTTAGCAGGAAACCTTCAGGTTATGAAGATATTTTTATTGGTTATCATGCCAATGATGATCTACAATCAACATATGCGGGCTCATTGTTCCACAACAACCGGAACTATCATATTTCTTCCATCAAATTGAATGTAAGTATACTTGTTTTTAACCCACGTTGCATTCTCTACTTTTTCAATCTTGTGCTATATACTTCCAGCTCCTGTTCTCTTAACCTTCAATCATATTGCATCCTTTCATGTGTTCAAGTGGGGGATCATGTAATAAAAGCATATAATAATTAATATTACCTCAAAGTTATGAGTGAGTTTTTATGAGTTTCATGAGAATTTTTGCTTCTTGATTTCCTCTTTTGAGAAATGAAAACAGCATCCTTGAATTAGCTGAATGCTCCACAATTATACATTTTTTGAGAAAGTAAGCGAAAAAAATGCACCTGTGGTGGATATTTTAAACTTTTTTCCATCAAAATTTATGGTATACTAGTTCCCTGTAAGTATGGCTTATATTGTGCTAAAAAATGGTTGGAAACTATGTGAAGGATCTCTAGGGGCTTGGTTTGAGCACTCACAAAACCCAAAAATTAAAAAATTAAAAAAATTAAAAATAAATAAAGAACCTGTAGACTATATTATTTTTCGTTAATCTTATGTAATACCAATTTAAGTTGTAAATTAATAAAATAATTATTTATTTTTAATCTTGTTTCATTTTTACTTTGTAGGATACTCATGTTTATTGGTCTTCTTCAAGGTGTCTCTCCCAACGCAATCAACTTGCTGGCAGATTCCTCTCACTTGTTCCACACCACTCCTTTGGGAAATGCTTGAACAATGTTGGAGGTCTGGACATGGCACTGTCCTTTTACCCTGAGTGCTCCAACGGTAACTCTGGCCTTCATTGGTGGGACCACCTTCACTGTGCCATGTCACACTACAAGTTTGTTCTTGCCATTGAGAACACTGTAGCGGACAGTTATGTGACTGAGAAACTGTACTATGCCCTTGATGCGGGTGCAGTTCCTATCTATTTTGGTGCCCCCAATGTATGGGATTTTGTGCCACCCAATTCAATTATAGATGGATCAAAATTCAGATCAATGGAAGAATTGGCTTCTTATGTCAAGGCTGTGGCCGATGATCCCGTTGCATATGCTGAGTTCCATGCATGGAGAAGGTGCGGTGTGCTGGGTAATTATGGTAGGGCTCGGGCTGCAAGCCTGGACACGTTGCCTTGTCGATTATGTGAACTTGTTAGGAGCAAACAAGGGAGGTAAGGAACATTATGAGATAGATATTTGGATTTGAGAAATTCATTCACTTGAGCTAACTTTGTCCAATTGTCTTCTTGAATTATTTTTGGGGCATTGTGGCTCCCATACCTTTTTGAGTAGTCCGAGTCCTGTACTCATAAAAATGGTGGGAAATATTACATAATTCAATGGAATAGTCCTTTGTGGGTTTCACTCAAGCTATGTTTTGATTCAGGCAGCAATGTATCTGGACTTCTACAGCTAAAGCAATCTAGTAAAGGTTTACTTTGAAAGCCAGGGTGCTTTACTGAGTTGTAGAATTCTTATATACCTCAGATATGAGAATCGACAATGACGATAAGGCACAAATTTTTAAAGCAGGCAGATACACAATCCCTCTTTTTTTTTTATAGATTTTTTTGCCTCTCTCTCTCTCTCTTTCTATTTAACTCTGATTTTATATCCTTTCCTTTTTTATTTTCTCCTCTCAGTTAGAAAGAAAAAGTGAGGAGAGAGAGTGGTAGAAGGAGTTGGAGTTGGAAGTGGTGGCTNAGAGAATCGACAATGACGATGAGGCACAAATTTTGAAGGCAGGCAGATACACAATCTCTCTTTTTTTTTTTAATAGATTTTTTGCCTCTCTCTCTCTCTCTCTCTCTCTTTCTATTTAACTCTGATTTTATATCCTATATATTCTCCTCTCAGTTAGAAAGAAAAAGTGAGGAGAGAGAGTGGTAGAAGGAGTTGGAGTTGGAAGTGGTGGCTAGGAGGGTAAAAGTTGATAAAGTAGCTTCGGGTTGTTATGTGGGTTTGAGGGTGGTAGTTTGGGAGGCTCGGACTGCAGTTTTTTAGGGTTTGGCCAAAGAGAAGAGCGGTATGCAGAGGGATCTTAAGATAGATGGGTGGAGAAGTGTCTAGGATGAAAAGCAACTATTTGTGGTGTTGGGTCGTGAGGAAGAGAGAAAGACAACTGATATTTGAGCTAACCTAAGCAACAATAGAAAAATAAAATATTATTGTTAAACTCAAAATAGGAAAACACGGAAGGAAATAGAAATGGCAACATACCCGATGTAAAACTAGAGTGAATCTCAAGGGATGGCAGTGTCTATTAGGGGCTCCAGAAAATTGGCAGCAAGCTGGGGAAGGTGCTAGACTGCGAGGAATTAGTGTTAAGGCTATCAACTTGCTATCCTATGCGGCAACAAACCGAGAATGGTTAGAACAAACAAGAAATCAAAATTAGGTTGTCCTTGGGTGTGGGGATGAGAGGGAACAACATCGAGGTGAGCTTCTGAAGGCGGTATCAGGTTTAGGAGGGCAGATTGGTGGTTGGAGGGACTTGGGGTTTGCTTGAAAACAACAACAACTTGCTATTTGGGGTGGTGGAAGCATGTCAAGTGCGCTGGAATAGCTCACAGACAACATCAAAAAGGGGTTTTGGGTTGTGGTAGCAAGGGAGGGGAGCGGGGAGCGAAGCAAAAGTACTGGGACAATTGCGACAGTGAAGAGGAGGGAGGGGAAAGCAATGGAGACAACCGAAACTATCGGATTTTAGTAAGATATGTTGTGTAGGGGTGGCTGCAGCAGGGAAAGATGATGGCAACAATGAAAGGAAGGATGCGAGGAGTCAAAAATTTTGAGATAAATGCCTCCCGACAATGAACTATTCGATCCCTTAGAAGGAGATCACCACTTCGAACGAACTACAGCCACAACAACACTTGCCTATGTAAATGGCCCTAGAAGGGATGACTTGGGATGCCGATGGTTGTCCTGAATAGAAAAATAAAAAAATGATCTAAAACACTAGAATCACGTATATAAGCTCTAGATAACTAAGATTGCATCCTCTTATAGAAAGAAGGCACCTCACAAGTCTACATTGATCTGCCCAAGCAAAGGAATCATTAAAAACAGTCCCGCAGAACTGTAGCTAGGGTCTCAACACTGTAGCACACTATAGCAATCATCGTGTAAATGCCTCATTGGTAACTCCCACGTTAGTCTCCCAGGATTGGAGGAGCATTGAACTCATCTGTCGAAGCGTAAATGCCTCTTGGGTAGCTCTCACATCAGTCTCTCAGAGTTTGGGGAGCTTCAACCTCATCTGTTGAAACTTCTATCTCCTCATAGTAGTCAGGTCAGCCTTGTTAAAGGTAGCAAAAATGCTGCGATATCCCGTTAAGATAATCCCTTAGGTGTCATTTTCAATACAAATCATGATAGAAAAAGTATCCATAACTTTTTGGTACAATTTGAGCTCGAGCTGCATAATGACTTAAATTTTCACGAGTCAGATCTTGAGCAAGTAAATTTATAGTTCGCTTTCTCTCAATCCTCGTACTCAGATAGATGTATCTGATAAGCAAGTATATTGGGAAGAATCAACTATAGAATTAAATCTATAGCATGTTGGACTACATTAAAGTATAAATACTCATGAGATGTCTCTTCGTTTTCTTCTCTGAAAGTACCTGAATCCAACTGTAAAAATTCCTTTGATCAAAGATCCTAAGGAGTTTTCCAATTTTGTGGTTCATCCATCATGTCTGATCATCAATCAATAGATTACAGCTATTGAGTTACCAGAGGAAGACCCTTTGATTTTGCAATTAGTCAGGAATGTTAAAGATGGCTGGCAAGTCCAAAAAACAAAAAAGAAGAAAATGCCTTTGGAATTAAAGAATCTACTTCCCTCTTCACTTCTTTGGAGGATGCTCCCCCTCTTTCTTCTAGTACTATTAGAACTAGAAGGAGGAAAATCCAGCTCTATTGGTTAATGAATCTAATATGTTGGAATGTTAGGGGACTAGCACATCCTAAATCCCTTAATAGAATCCTTGCTCTCAATAGGATGTATAAACCTTGGATCATTGCTCTACTAGAACCAATGACCACTAAAAATGTTAACAAAATTGTGAGGAAATTCCTTGGTTTTCAACTTTTTATTAACACTAACAGTAAAATATGGCTTCTTTGCAGAAAGGAAGTCCAATGCACTATTCTTAAAGAGGGAGACCAATTTATCCATTTGAAGCTTAACTTCAGTTACTATCATGGTTTTGCTACCTTCTCATATGCTGGTTGTACAACAACTGCTAGACTGGAACTTTGGCAACAGTTACAAGAGTTCAGTACCTTTTAAGGGATTTCTGGTTAGTGGGGGGTGATTTCAACTGCCTCTCTTCACCTAGTGAGAAAAAGGGTGGGAGATCTCCTGATATCAATCTAATGAACACATTCAATGACAACATTTAGTCTGCTGGCCTTTTTGATTTGGGGTTTATTGGCCCTAAATTTTCTTGGAGAAGGGGGAAGATTTGGGAGAGGCTTGATAGAGTGTTGGTAAATGATATTTGGTTTAGAGAGTTCCTACATACTTCTGTCCAACACTTGGCTATGAGTGGGTCTGATCATAGACCCTTACTCATTCAAATATCTTCCTTCTCTTCTAAAACTAAAGCTAAATTCAGATATCTTAATATGTGGTCAATGCATGGGGATTTTCTCAATCAAGTTTCAATGGCCTGGACTGATGTTCATCATCACATCCCAAGTATCAAGCTTTGGCTTTTACATAAAAAAGTCAGTAAACACCTCTCAAATTAGAACTGGGAGGTGGTGGGGAACATTGATAAAAAAATCCGTGAAGCTGAACAAAATGTTTTACAATTAGAACAGCTCTTATCCTCTGGCATAGCGTCTGAAATGGACATTCAGTTAGCTAATGAACACCTGCTGGACCAAATCAACAAGCAAGAGGCTCTCTATGCTCAAAAGGCAAACAAAATCAAGTTTTGTGAGGGTGACAGGAACTCTAAATATTATCATGCTTGCATCAATTATAGGAGGAAAAGCAACATAATTCACAAAATCCTTTCTCAGGAGGGTCGCAATGCTGAGGGAATAGCTAATGATGCTGTACATTACTTTCAAAATATGTTCAGACAAAATTCATCCTCTCACCCAGCCATTAAAGATACACTGTTTGATAAGGAAAGGGAATTCATTAAAAGCCTATCTTTCACTAATATTCCTGATGAAAAGGAAATTTGGGAAGCTCTAAACTCCATTGACAGAACAAAAGTTGCTGGTCCTGATGGTTTCACTGTTGATTTCTACAAAAAAGCCTGGCTTATTGTGAAGGGTGAGGTTATTGCTACTGTCCAAAGTTTTTTCCTGGGGGGGCTGACCTCCCTAAATACTTCTCCTCTTCTACCATCACTTTGGTTCCCAATGACAAATCTCCTTGCAAATGGGAAGATTTCAGACCCATTAGTCTCACTTCTGTCAT
>JXCR01079252.1:56382-89133 GCA_002079205.1 Phalaenopsis hybrid cultivar
TGGGGTTTATTGGCCCTAAATTTTCTTGGAGAAGGGGGAAGATTTGGGAGAGGCTTGATAGAGTGTTGGTAAATGATATTTGGTTTAGAGAGTTCCTACATACTTCTGTCCAACACTTGGCTATGAGTGGGTCTGATCATAGACCCTTACTCATTCAAATATCTTCCTTCTCTTCTAAAACTAAAGCTAAATTCAGATATCTTAATATGTGGTCAATGCATGGGGATTTTCTCAATCAAGTTTCAATGGCCTGGACTGATGTTCATCATCACATCCCAAGTATCAAGCTTTGGCTTTTACATAAAAAAGTCAGTAAACACCTCTCAAATTAGAACTGGGAGGTGGTGGGGAACATTGATAAAAAAATCCGTGAAGCTGAACAAAATGTTTTACAATTAGAACAGCTCTTATCCTCTGGCATAGCGTCTGAAATGGACATTCAGTTAGCTAATGAACACCTGCTGGACCAAATCAACAAGCAAGAGGCTCTCTATGCTCAAAAGGCAAACAAAATCAAGTTTTGTGAGGGTGACAGGAACTCTAAATATTATCATGCTTGCATTAATTATAGGAGGAAAAGCAACATAATTCACAAAATCCTTTCTCAGGAGGGTCGCAATGCTGAGGGAATAGCTAATGATGCTGTACATTACTTTCAAAATATGTTCAGACAAAATTCATCCTCTCACCCAGCCATTAAAGATACACTGTTTGATAAGGAAAGGGAATTCATTAAAAGCCTATCTTTCACTAATATTCCTGATGAAAAGGAAATTTGGGAAGCTCTAAACTCCATTGACAGAACAAAAGTTGCTGGTCCTGATGGTTTCACTGTTGATTTCTACAAAAAAGCCTGGCTTATTGTGAAGGGTGAGGTTATTGCTACTGTCCAAAGTTTTTTCCTGGGGGGGCTGACCTCCCTAAATACTTCTCCTCTTCTACCATCACTTTGGTTCCCAATGACAAATCTCCTTGCAAATGGGAAGATTTCAGACCCATTAGTCTCACTTCTGTCATATCTAAGATAATCAGCAAAGTATTGGTTCAAAGATTACAACCTCACCTAAATCAGCTCATCTGCAGGAATCAGTCAACATTCATCAGGGATAGAAGTATTGTTGATATAGTGCTTTTGGCCCAAGAATTGGTACTGGACTTGGACAGAATCACTAGAGGAGGCAACTTAATTTTCAAATTNCTGTGGGTTCAATATTCGGGGTATAATAAAAGAGTCTTATATTACTTGATAACAATACATATACTTGCATAGTATCCCAATATTTAAATATAAAAGTTGAACTTTTATTTGCTTCCGATTCAATTTTTTGGAGAGGCTGTAAAGAAATAAATATAAATAATGAAAGCTGAGAAGATAACCACACATACTTCGTAGTATTGTCGTAAAAGTCGAGATCACTATGCGCCAACAACTACTGGGCAATTTTTTTAGCAGTTTTCCCCATGATGTGAGGATTTATTTGGAGGTTATGGGGGTTTCTAAAAGGGCATGAAGAGAATTATTTTGAGAACAGAAGGAGGGGAACATTAGAGGATTATTTTAGGAGAGAATTAGGCTTTCCGTTAGAGAATATGGTGAGAAATAAGAGATTTATTGTAAGGAGATTACATCAACACTGCGATAATGGTTTGGGAAAACCTAGGAGAGAATTTTCAGAGCATTGTAAAGAGGAAGAAGCTAAGTATTGTGCTTTTCTTGTTTTTTGCTGTTGTAAAACACTATTAACTAGTGGATTTGCTTTATGTTAATGATGTTTTGTCGTATGTTTTCCATGCTTAGTGAGTAGTCTTTTCACCTTTCTCTTGCAGTGATTATGATAGTTGTATAGGAATGGTAAAATGCTTTTGAAATTGATTTTCCATATTTAATGTGATAAGTATTCTTCTATGCTTCATTTAATTTTCATTCAGGCTAAATGATTAGTTAACATGTTGTGATCCATAATGACTCAAAAGAGCTATGAAAGAAAAATTAGATTATTTATGTTGAACTATAGGTTATGAAGCAAAAGTAAACTATAGAGAGATGCATATAGATAGGGAAATAGTCTTTAATGGTTCAAATTGGGGGTTTATAGAATTAAAACCAGTTTAGCCAAGCTTCTTTAAGCACATGGGAGAGGGTAAAGTAGAAAATTGCTCCTATTTATCACTAGGCATAATCACAATTTCAAGTATTGGTATTCTTATACATTACAAATATCATTATAAGAGAGGGTAGTTTTTATATTTTGATTTTCACCTCTTTAAATATATGTAGTAGGATTTCTATTGGAGTAAATCCTAAATTGTAGGTAGTGCTTCTGTAGAGTTAGTTAGCAATGCTTATAATCAACTTTACTTCAATGCTAAGACTCATTTTAGCAAGCTAGAACTTCTCTTAAGACTTTAACTGTCTCGCTTCTTTGTGGGATTGATACTTCAGACTCACATATTTAATATTACTGATATGACACATATACTTATGTGAAACCCCAGTGTGCAAATGCACTTGAACCGGGAAGGGCATCAGCACCCAATGCACCCACACCGTGGCAGGGCACCTACGCGTGATCAAAATGCAGTGGCACACATGCATTGTGCTCATGGCGCACCCACTTCAGTGCCTTTATAGACGATAGTTAAGAGCCTTATTTGCCATTTTTCACAATTTCACCTTTTTGCTTCAACTCTTCCCTTATGTGTCTGCTACCTCACAAAGCCACCAGATTGTCGAGTTCGATTTTGAGAGGAAAAATTGCTTTGTCTAGTTGAAGTAGGCATATTGTCCTTTATGGTTGGTTTAGCTCGTACTTCTTAAGATCTCCTTTGTTCCTTGATTTTAAGCCTATGGCTCCAAAAAACAAAGGCAGGAAAAGTTTGTAAGCTTAAATGCCTCAAATTCATATAATGACTTCCTTTCATCGAAGAAGTTGATACCTGAATGAGTTTTCTTGATTCACGACGGTGAGATAGAGATGGCTATTTAGTAGTCTTGGGAGCATTTGTGCCATGATATTTCCCCATTTATAGTCCTAATAAGTGTTTACATCTTATTTACATCATCCTTGTTGTTATTGATGGTAAAATTAATTATTTTTTTTAAGATTTCTATTCTAATGAAACTGTTTATCAGTTTATTTATAAAACTTTTCCTTACCGTGATTGAAATAGATTAATTTGGTGCAAACGTTACTCTATTAATTTGGTACAAATGTTACTACATTAATTTGGCTTCGTATACATGGAGAATTTTTAATAATTGTCTTAATAGTTCAAATATTTTTGTTTCTAGAGGTAGTACTTTTAATCCTAATTGTGTTATATGTCATAATGAGTTTGAGACTCATAATCTGTTATTTTTGGAATGTTTTTTCTGTCATAATTTGTTGAAAATTTACGATCCCAATGAAAGTTTCTTTGTTGTGGCTAGCAATTTTCATCAATTTGTTTATTATTCTAATAGTATCAGTTGTAGAATTTACAAAAGTTTATTCTTTTTAGCTTTACAAACTATTGCTTATTGGATTTGGTCTGAAAGGAATAATATAATTTTCAATAAGTCTAATTCTCTCGTTTAGTTTATTGCCAGAAATATTCATTAGCATACCAAAATAAAATGCAAAAAATGGATTTTTAACAATAGGGTCCCTAATTTTATCAGGATTTTTTATAATTTGTAATTTTTTTTTATGTTTCTATATCTGTTATGTTTGTTAGTTTTTTGTTCGACTTTTATTTCAATGTCTTTGGGTAGAGAATTTTGTTCTGATTTTCTGATTCTCTATTTATTCTTCTGTTGATCTTGTTTGTTTGTATTTGGTGTGATGTGCATGTCTTTCATGTCTGTTTTTCTCCTCATTTTTGTTATTTCTTGATATTATATTAATAATCTTGTTAGTGCATTTGGTTCTTTGCTTTCTAAGGTCATATTTTCAATGAGGTGATGTACCCTGCCCTAACTTTGAATTTTAACAGTTTCTTTGAAAGTGTATTCTGAGTTACTCATTTACAGTTGCTGCTTCAATATACTTGAATGTAACTTTTTCAACCTTTAATAAAATCTAATCTTATTGAGTTTTGTATAGATGATGGTTCTCTCATTTTAATGGAAAATATTTGCGTACATAAGACGTACTCAGCGTTGCGTATGTCAGGGGTTATTCAGGGGATACAAGGGGTGTTATATCCGGGTTATACCCTCCTGTAACATCTATGTAACTCCCTTGTAACTTCGTGTAACTTATTTGTACCCATGAAATTACATAAGCGTAAAACTCATTTGTAAGTTATAGATAGTTTACAAAGAAGTTATAGTGGAGATACAGTGGGTATAACCCCGATATAACCCATGTACCCCTGAATAACCGATTGAATATTTTCCAAATGGAAGAGTTTTTAGGTTCGGTGCTGATGTTTGCGAGACTTGTTCTTCATATGGTTGCTTTGAAGAATAAATTGATCGAGAGATTTCCGTTCCCAGAAAGGGTCAAATTTCCTGAATACATCGGCGCTTGCTTGAACCCGTTGCCCGCAAGTCGGAACGCCGTCTTTGGCTTCTCCCGGTCAAGTTGTCTTCTTTCCCCTCCTCTCCAACCCATACTTCGGTCTAACCGCCACCTACAACAGCTGTGATTGTTCCATCTCTCCAAATCATAGCGATCTTCTCCCTCTGTAGAATCCCACTAGAAAATGTGAATTCTCCTGATTCTCTTTACCTCATCGGTCGGTTCAATGGTTCCATCAAAACCCATCAGCTTCGTCGCACCTATGATTGCCTTCGCCGTCGCCCTGCTCTTCCTCTCCCGCTTCCTCGAATTCCCCACTCTTTCTTCTCCCCTTTCAACCAAGATCCCCTCCTCCACATCATCAATATCTTCGATCCCCTCCACTCCACCTTTTTCGTCTTCTCGTCTTAATTCGAGGGCTAAAGAGGCATTCTCGGACTTAAGGTCTGCTTTTGCGAGATGGGACGCGGAGGTCGGATGCGCGTTGTTCATGGAGCATCACAAGGGATGGGCGCCGAACCCATCAGCCGTGCAGGATTCCGGCGGAAGAGTGGATTGCGGGGGGCTGAGTCCCGCGCACGTTAGTGTGCTGGTAAAAGGGTGGACTTGGATCCCAGATAATTTGGATAATCTCTATTCGTGTCGATGTGGGTTGAGCTGTCTCTGGACGAAATCTCCAGTGATGGCGGATAAGCCTGATGCATTGCTTTTTGAAAACGTTATACCTCCGACAAGGGTAAGATTTGGTATTGATCTTTAGCTTTTCATTTTCTTTTCTTCTTTATTTGTTTACTATAATAAGCTTTTGTGCAATGCAAATATATCTTAATGGACTATCTGATTTGTTTAGATGTTTGGAAAACTTACTGGAATCTGCTTTTTCAGCTGTTTTGTAGCACTCTTTCCTTCTGGAAAAATATAATTTTACTTGCCAGTAAGACCATGGGACTAGTCTATAGAATTTTGTAGCAGCTGTTGGATCCAGAATTGGCTGTGGATTCACACCATAAGGAAAAAATGAAACAAATGGGGTTCTGAGCCAGATGAGAGAAAAAAAAAATTCTTGGCGGGAGAAAGCTAGGAAAGAAAGGTTCCCTTTTATGTAGATATCCTTCTATTTATGGAGGATCTTTTCATATATTACAAATTAACTACTCATTACACATCAACCCCAAAAGATCTTTGATTTATTCTTGTTTGTCTTCATCTAGCTTTGACATTATAGTTAATATTTATTCCTGATAATGTCATATTTTGTTAACTATTTCCTATATCGCTTGTGTCATCACAACTTTATCTGCCCACTCAGTTTTTCAGCTGATTCATAATCCGTCAATTTGTTCTCAGAGCAACTCATCCTTCTCCAATTAGTGTCTTTTTAGTTGTGAGGCAAATCAAGTCCCTTGGCAGACAGTTGAGTGATCTCAACCAAGTTTCACTCTTATGCCTTGATCATCATAGACAAATTATTGTGCATAACACAATGATTATTTCGTTAAATTGGTAAGATCTAGTTGGCCTAGTAAGTTGTTTTCCCTTTCATCTTGGACTCGTGTTCGAAAACGCATCAACTTGACCGTTACTGCTTAGCAGTCTGTCAACTCAAACTTGATAACTTGCCAACTCATCAACTTGGTAGAGTAATTGGATAGGTTAGCGGAGTAACTTGATAGAGCAACTGGACAAGCCAACTTAAGGATATACATTTAGTTTCATAGTTTTCTTGTATTTTGGAAGACAACCACCAAAAGGGTAAGACAATGAGAAAAATTCATTCACCACCTCATCATGAGACTTATCCCTTGCTCGTCTCTATAAGAATAGTTTGAATTTTTTGTAATCGACATAATTTTGTGGTCAGTCGACACAAAAGAAATTAGAGTCATTCTTTTTAGTAATATCCCATTTCGTCAAAAAAGATTTTTATTGTATAAAGCTGCGAGGATTGTAGAGATCTCATGGGTGAGTTAATTCATGACAGAGCTTGTTTTATGAGAATTTTTTTTAACTATGAGTTCGTTGGTTGGTATCCTTTGTTTAGAAAAAGTAGTATCCTTTGAGTAAAATATGAGAGATGGATTTCGCTAAGTATTACCTGATCATGTGCATGTAGTCTCTTTGCTCTCCTAAAGGGAATCATTCTAGGGGCACTTTCGCTAAACCTATAGGATGGGGCTATTTGGGTCACCTTCAGAGAGTAGTCTTGTAACTTGTCAATACAACTTTATTGTTATCTATTTTGTATTCAGTTTTTTGTTCATTTGACTTGATAGTAAACTCGCATCTTTAGTTTCCCGAGCTTTGTCAATAAACTTCCTTTTTTCATAAGAGCTTTTGTCTCCTTTATAGTCTAGATTGACTTTTTTTGTTATGTAACTCACTTATAAATAAATCTAGATAATCTCATTAAGTTCATACCATCCTTTCACCTAGTGTTGTTGCTCTTCTATTAGGAGTGGTAGCTATAACTTTTCAAATTAACGGGCCGAGATCTTGTCATCTTCATTTATCAGGTTAACTGTCTTCACTTCTGATTTAGTCGAGTCATATTTGGTAAAGAGTTTCTTCAAAATCGTCCATAGTGTTCGGCTATTAGGGTGGTGGGGTCTTATAGCATTAAGGTTATGCTATTTTCCTTTCTCTCTAAGTAATCTTGACTATAAGGAGTGAGTTTCTCGAGTTAAAAATGAGATGAGATGTAATTTAGTTACACGGAGTTAACCAAAAATATAAACACGGGTTAACCAAAAATCTAAATATGATAGGCTAAAGATAAGAAGAGAAGCTTTGAAGGATTCTCTTTTTCATATTTATGATTGTCTTGTTCTGCTTGAGGTGGGCCGGCTTGATTTGAACTTCATTTCCTCTCGTTAGATCTCTGTTGTTCCTTTATTTGTCCTTAAACATAATTTTAAATTGTAGATAAACATAGAGAATTTATGATTAATAATAACCTAGTTTTTTGGCGAATTGTCATATGCTGAAATGGGGCACTTTTTGAGGCAACTCACCTAGGTGATTCCCCAGATGTCTCCAACAATGATGTTATTTCTACAATTGTTTTCTAGAACTCTCCTTCAACATGAGAAAATTTTATAGAAGTGTTATTAAAATTTTTTGTAATAGATATAAAGTCGGATGCTAACAAGTTCCCTCAAAGTATTTTTTAGATATTTTCTTCCCTTGGTTATTTTTTAAGAGAGAGATAGAATAGGAAACTTTGCTATGTGATGATTGTTATTCTCCCGGGGTCTCTGGCTATCTTGCAAGTTTTTTCTTGTGAACTTCTTGAGCTCTTCCTACAAGGTTTTTTACTTGGGACCTTTCAACATTCTTTTTGTTAATAGTGATTTGACTTATGTTTGTATGCCATTATAATTCATGCATGCTGGCTGGTCGGCGATGGTAGAGTAATAAATTATCATTTCAACATAGTATGAGAATCCAACATGCACAGATAAAAGAAGAGTAAGCAGAAGGAAACACCGTGATTTTTATGTGGAATACCTTGGAAAGAGGAATGATTACGACCGTCTAGCGCATTTAAAATAATCCACTATATAATATTGAGTACACTGGCCTACTTCGCTACTGCGTTAGAGAAGATGAAATTAGAATATTGATGTACAATTGTAGTTTAATAATAATAGTCGTAATAGGTGATATGAAGACAGTTGTCTACCATGAATGTTGTAAACAGTGGTTGTAATGTCATCTTCTCGTAGAGTCCATATTTGAAAACCGTGGTAGTAGTTGGTCATGTAGGTCATAGGCGGTTGTTTTAGGAGCATCGGTTGGCTACAACAACTGCAGTTGGGACCTGCAATAGCGTTTGTAGGCCACAGAGGATGCGTCATTGCACTATATTCGGGTTGCATTATTGCACCGCATTCAGAACAATACATTACTCCATAAGGTGCTTTGTTACTCCACAACTTACTTCATAACTCCGCAAGGGGCTTCATTCCAAAGAGCAAGGGTTAGTCGACAGTGGTTGACGGGGACCGACAAGCGGTGGTTGACGATGGTCGACGGCTATAGGAGCAAGAAGTGTTAGTCGGGTCTTCGGTCTAGAACCACACTGGATTTCATCTCCTCCCGCTCTAATTGTAGCTCCAGGTTCAGTTCTTCCTTCTCCCTCCTCTATTCATGAAGGGGTAATGATCTATTTATAGAGTCTAGGAGGGGCTCCCTACAAATAAGGAATTCAGGACCCTATTGGACGGGTTGGAGAGATTCCTCTGATCGGACAATAACTTATGGACATTTTAGTGATCTAATGATGTCGGAATTAAGTGTTTTTGGCGTCATTGGATTCATCTTATGGAGACACTTAAATTGACTCTGAACTTATCAGATTTGAATCAATTGTCTTACCAATTAACCACTCAAAATTTTCAAAAGTGATTTTATTGACTGATCTGGATTTGATGTTACTCGGATTTGATCAATATGGTGCATTGCTTCTGTATTGTCAAGATGGTCGATTTGATTATATGTTTGCTGAAAACAGAGTTTTTGATGATTTTTAATTTGAGTTTGAGCGTTTCTTTCATAAAAATGCCTTGAGTTAGTGTCACGGCTCGAGATTCATGCTAAATGATGAAATTTATTGATGACGTATTAATAATAGTTTTTATAAAATAATGAAGGAAAATTTTCTTTCAAGAAAATTAAGTATGAATTACTTATTCTTTGGTTATGGTTACAAAGTTTTCAATTTTAATGGTGATCTCGTGTAGACGAGTTCCAAAGTTTTGAAAATAAATAAATGTTATGATACAATTTTAATGATAAAAAATTTTAAGGTTGGCCCTACTCCAAATTCCAAGGACTTCTCTTATTTGTTGTTTGGCTTTGTTTTCTTGTGTAACTATTTCTCTTACTTGTGATGTTTTCCATACTCACTATATCTTTTAGAATGTTGGATTATGAATTATCCGTGCATTCACACCGCAAGGAAAAATTGGAATAAAGGGAATTCTGAGCTAGATGTGAGTGAAATTTTTATTCCTTGTGGGAGAAAGAGCAGAAATATAGTCTCTTGTACATAGATATCCCTCTATTTATAACTGTTTATTTTTCAAACATTACCAAATAATGACTTATTGCACAGTTTTCAAAGCATCTTTGATTTATTTCTCTTATCTTAATTTGTCTTTGACACTATAATTAACATTATCTCTAACAGTGCCAGAAAACAATTCGCCATAATGCTTGTCGGGTCACTTTTTTGTCTTCCACTTTTCTTTTGAGATGATCTAGTATTGGGCAAATCATCTTCAGAGCGAGTTGTCCTTTTCTATTGAGCTAGTCTCTTTGGCTGTGAAGCAAACCGAGTCTCTTGACGAGCAGATGAATGGCCTCAAAAAAAATTTATTCTTGTGCTTTGATTACCATAGAAGAATTATCGAGCATAACTTGCTGATTGAGTTAGTTGAAGTGCATGGTCTAGTTAGCCTGGTGTGTTTTCTGGCCTTTCGTCCTGGACTTGTGCTCGGCATCTCATCAATTTATCAAATTATCAATTCGTTAACTTGTTACTTGTTAGGGTAACCTGGCAGGTTGGCAGGATAACCTAACTGGGAAACTCGACATGCTGATTCTAGGATATACATAATCAAGATTGAGAAGTTGCTAGTGTTCGCGGGAATGTTGATGGATGGGAATGACTTGTTGTCATCTCCAACAAATTTTGCCAATGTGAATTTTTATATATTCCAATATACATTCTTAAAATAGCTTGAAAAGTTTGCAGAGATCAGATTATAATCAACTCTTGGATTGCTAAAGGTGAAATGGGCAACTTGAGTTTCATAAATTATTTGCCTGGATTCTTTAGATTTGGTTTAATGCTTCTTAGAGCTGATGTGGTAGGAATTGGTAAGTATTGTGTTAAATGCTTATGTTTGAAATGCTTTGTCACTCCTTTTTTTTTTTTTAAGTGCTTTATATTCCATAGATTGGGTACAATGCAGTTAGATTTGCTCTTGTGATGTATTTAAAACTTAAGGGGCAAACATAGATAAGTTGTAAGACACCTTTTATGGATCTATTTTAATTATTTTAGAAACAACGTTTTATTGCAGTTTTTGCTGCCCTTTTTAGAACATTTTAGAACTTTGGTTAATTTTGTGATTTTTGGAGGAAAAAAAATATTAATCCTATTTAACTTCTTGTGAAAGGAGTACAAGATAAATATTGGGGGATGATCCTCTCATTAGGAAAGAATAAAGTCAGTGATAAAAGATGGAAATAAGAATTATAATATACTAATAGTTTTATATTTTAAATATAGAAAATACTAAAGTAGAAGAAACTAAAGAAAATTTTTAAAAGTTCCAACACCCCCCGTAAGTTGGAGCATAGATATCTTCATGCCCAACTTGCTTACAAGGAGTTAACTAGGCCTGAACAGCTCTTTGATTAAAATGTCGGAATTTTTTTATTAATAGAGATAAATGCATGTAAATAGTTCTACAATCAATATTCTCTTTTATGAAGTTGGTCAATCTCCATATATTATGTGTGATCACCCGCACTGGATTTTTTATAATACTGATGACAGTTTTATTGCCATAGTACAACTTGATTGACATGTTTATTGAAATTCATAGCTCTTTAAGAATTCTCTTCAGCCATAACATCTCACATATTCTATTATCCACTCCTTATCACCCTAGATTTTCCCAGACAAATTACAATATCTAGAAATCAATCATCTATCAACAATTAAGCCTACCCAATCTGCATCACTGTATGTCTTTATATTTATTTGTATGATTTTTGGAAAGAGTAAGCATTTGCCTGGTGTATTTTTTAGGCATCTGAGAATCCTATTAGTTGCTTCATGGTTTTTCTCATAGGGCAAATGCGTAAATTGACTTACACAATATACAACAAAGACAATATTTGTTCATGTAGGTGACATGTATATCAACTTTCTCATCAACTTTTGATATGAGGCTGTATTAATTGAGTCACCCTCCTCATCTCTCAGTTTTTTATTTGGATCAATTAGAGTATCTGCAGGCCTACAATAATTTAGCCTTGTTTCTTTTAAAAGATCAAGAACAGGTTCCCGTTAGGAAACCACAATTCCTTTCAACCGCCTCAATGACCCTAAGTCTTGGTCTAAAAAATTGATGAGAGAAGTCTTCAACCGATTCATTTCATATACGTCATCTCTGGTGAGAATTATATTGTCCGCATGCACATCAAAATGGATATCTTCCCATTCTTGGAATGTCTGAAGACATTATATAATCTCCTTGCCCTTGAGTATATCATTGACTTTTAGTAAATAGTGTAAATTTATTAAACCACGCTCGCGGTGATTGCTTCAACCCATATAGGGATTTTTTTTAGTCTACAAACCTTTGTGCCAAACTTTTCACTTAATCCGAGAAGTGCATCCATATACACTTCTTCCTCCAAGTCTCCACTGAGGAAGACATTCTTTATATCCAACTGTTTTAAGGACTAGTCAAGATTAACTGCAAGTGATAGAAGTACCCTTATTGGGTTTAATTTTGCAACTTGATCAAATATCTCAAGATAATCAATGTCGTATTTCTGAGTAAGCCTCTTAGCAACCAGTCCATCCTTGTGTCATTTTAAAGAACCATCAGAAGCTTACATGATTGTAAATGCCTATTTGCACTGACAGTTATCTTTCCTTTAGGCATATCAACCAATTCTCATGTTTCATTTTTTTAAGAGTTTTTGTCTCCTCAAAAACAGCTTCCTTCCGCTTCGGAACTTTTAGAGCATCTCGCACAGCTATAGGAATTTCCATGTACAATAATTGTGAGGTAAAAGTACGGGGTGGGTGAGAGGTGATCATATGACACATAATGACATGATGGATATTTAGTGCTAGACACATTAGACTCGAAATTTAAACTAGGCTCATAATTTGAAGACAAAGTGGACTGAGCATGAGGTAAAGGATTAATAAGGATGTTATATGGGCTTGCAGATTTTGGGCAGTGAAAAGAATTCGTGGACTCATTTTTGTTGTCTTTTGCCACGAGTAGACACAATTAAATAGTACCACTATTGTTATTTTTTTCATGTTTCTGTATTGTTGTGAACATCGTGAGATAGCACTGTAGAAATTTCAATATTTAAAAAACTCGACGAACTCTCCCCTGATATAAAATCATTTGAATTTTCAAGTTGAACAATCAAGATAGGGGACATAATATTTTAGGAGTCTTTGGTTTGAAGAAAATCTTGAAACTCAGCAGACACATTTTTATTTTGTTCTTCCCCTTTAAGGTGAGATGGAAAAAAAACCATAGTAAAATTTTTTTTTCCAATTTGGGATCAAAATATTTATACCCTTTTGGGGTAAGATCATAACCGACACACATTTTTTGACTCGGGATTTAAGTTTTTCTTGATTACGAGTGTGAACGAAGGCAATACACCCAAACATTTTTTGCGGTATAGTAGCAAAAGCTGATTTTTTTTAAAAAAAATATTTTGAAAACATCAAAAAGTGTTTCAAAGTTTAAAATTTTATTGGGTGTTCTGTTTATGAGAAATGTTGCAGTAATAACAACTTTTCCCCAAAGATATGTAGATATTGAATTGATAAATTGCAAAAATCTCAGCCACCTCCAATAATGCTTGTTTTTCTTTCCGCCAACACATTATGTCAACAAAAGAGCATTAATGAATTGTTTCTTTTTCAAATAAGAATTGGCCTAAAGTGTTTTTGAAATATCCTCGGCTATTATCACTCTGTAATATTTTAATATTTATTTGAAATTAGGTATGTACCATACTGTAAAAATTTTTGAAAATTTTATCTAATTTGGATTATTCTTTCATTAAATAAACCCAACATAATATATTATGATCATCAGTGAAAGTCATAAATTACTTTTTCCCTGTGTGTAAGAGTTTTATAAAGACCCATATATCAATGTGAATCAAAGTTGTACAGGATTTGTATATCTGTGGACAAAATTATCCACGATTGTGCTTAGTAAACTGACACACTTCACATTAAAACAATGACATATCTTTATTCTGTAATATTTTGGGAAACAAGTATTTTAGATAATGAAAACTGAGATGACCCAACCAGTAGTTCCATAACATAATTTCATTATCTTTTGAAATAAAAACAGAATTAAAACCCGTACTTCTATTGAAGACAAGTTCATCTTCAAAATAATAGAGTTCATCTTTTCCTTAGCACTTCCCATCATCCTCCCTGTGATTAATTCCAAAAATTCTTAGCAAAAATGATAAAAGTTAGTTTGTTGTTGATGATCAACAGTAATTTTACTAATTTATAAAAATTTACACGATATATTAGAAACTTGTACATCACGAGGGATTAAGAATGATGAGAGTTTGACAGCTTTTATCACGGTAATTACCAAGAGGGAGTCATCAATAATTTTGTCCTTTTTATTATTTGCACAAGGTCCTTAATAAGAAAATATTTTAGAAAATCTCGTTCTATAATCAGTTACACCAGATTCACTTATCCAAGAATTAGAAAAATTAGAAATAACACTTAAAAAAGAAGTGGCCATATGGTTTTGGGAAGGAATAGATGTGGCTTTCCTTTGGTAGGTCCATGGATTTGATGAGCTATATCATACTCAAAGAATTTTTGGATTGTCATTTTTTCTAATTCGGATCGCCAGTAGTAGTTTTGAAATTTATCAGTTAAATAATTTTTCCTCTCTTGTCAATATCCAATTTTATGGATTGAGCTCACTCAAGGTAGTTGTGCTTGTTAAGTTTTATCACTGTGAGATACGATGGTAAGTTATGGGGATAAAACTAAGTTAATACGGACGTGGGACAAGGAGATGTAGTTTTAGAATGACTGGAACCTGTTGATGTGACAAAATTTTTTGGAACTCCAGTATCATTGCTGATGTGGAAGACATCCTTGGAATCTGAAAGACACTGCCATCTTGATCGCACAAGCTTGCGGAATTCCTTTACGCTACGATCCCGATCTCTGTTTCTAAGCAAGAAGGGTGTGGAACGCCTGTATGCTGCAATTTGTTCACTTTCCTGCGTAAGTGGCACATAACTCCTTATGATGCAATCTCGATCCCTATTTTCAATGAAGAATGGCATGAAGCTCCTAGATGTCGCTATTTGTTTACTTCCTTGCACAAGATCAACTCTACTGTCGAGATGGAAAAACCCATATCTAGGCAGTGTCTTCAAAGGAGATACAATAAAGCATCGAAAGAAGCTACAACGCAGTTTTAGAGCAGCCGAAGAAGCTTCACACATGCGGACCCTTGCATTTTTACTGGTAACGGTAGAATTGGAGCAAGGCAAACCACTCACAACAATGGAACACACAGATAATGCAGGATCGACATGCTTCGAACGCAAGCTCTCATACTCTAAGACGAAGCATAACGAACGGGGTAAGCGGCTTCAACCTTGACACAGGTTAGGGCACTTTCGGTGGCTTTGAGAGCATGTGATTTTTAGAGAAGGAAAAATTATTATTCCTCTTGAATTTCTTAAAAACGATTAAAAGATAAATAGAGGGGGATGACACTCACATTAGGAAAGACGTAAACGCCATAACTCCCCATGATAAAAGAAGAGAACAAGAATTATAACATAAAACTAATTTTATATTCTAAATACAAAAAATATTAAAGTAGAAGATAATAAGGAATATTCCTAAAATTCCAACAAATTTCAATTAATTTTGATGATTAAATTCTTATTCTGCAGTAAACATTGCTTGGTGATGTTCTTTAAAAAAGTTCTAAATTCTAATAGACATGTTATACTAACTCTTTTATCATGAAACGTAATGCGAGCCTTCTTCTAATAAACAGACAAAAGTACAAGAGATGCAACCACTATGAAGGCCAATTTGTTGTAAATGTTTGGAAGTAGATTTCTATTTTTAGTAAAGTGTTTGTTTGACATATGATGGTTGGAAGTTGGTTCTGGTTTGGAACTCAGGGTCTCTAAGTTGTGAAATGAGAAGAATTCTTATTGTGTTGGCTTGGAAGTTACCTTTATTTTGTTTCCTTTGGACACGGTAATATTATTGGAATGGTATAAAGTTTTTTTAGCAATAACCAAGACGAGATTGTTTTCGCTAATTAGAGCTTGGTAGAATGATTTTGACACCACATCATTCTAATGCCATAGGTTGGTTTAGTAAAATATGTTAGACTAATAAGTCATTTAACGATCAGTTATTTATGCTAAATAATCAAATGAGTATTAAATATAATGAGTTACAGTTGTTAGGAAATATTAAGACAAATTATAATAACTAGGTTAAATTATGAATTTACCTAATAAGGTAAATTTGACAATATATCATTCTAATGCCATAGGTTGATCTTAGTAAAATTAATTAGGATACAAGTCAATTGACCGTCGATTATTTACGCTAAATAATCAATTAACTATAAATATTATAATGAGTTAAAGTTATTTCAGATTAATAAGACAGTTTAAAATTAGGATTATGTATTTTCATATTTAATCGTATTTAAATTAATAGATCAATCTGGATAATCAATTGTTAATAGCATGATTATTAATTATTATTTTAGGATATTGAAATATGCTAATTACTTATATATCAATGAAATATCAACTAGTCTGATTAAGTATTTTTCAATTAACGTGTACGATGTTAAATCAATTTGATTAATTAGGCTAGTTATTCTTTAATTACTATGTGGGATAAAAATTGATTTTAATTTGCCTTAGAGTTATTAAATAATAGATTAATACAACTAATTCGGCTAATTGAATTTTAAGATGATTAAGTTATTCTTTTTATTCATACATTAATTAATTTAATAAACTCATCTCTAACTTACTAGATGGGATATTAATTCAGCTTGATTAATTAGGATATGCAATTATGATTTTGCTATTACGATATGAAAATATCTTGAGTTATGCTAAACTCACTACAACCTAAACAAGAAATTTAGTTTCCCTGAAGCATGTTTTTGTCAAACAAATAGACATTACATAATTGAATTGAAATTGGTTACAAATACTTATGCTAAAACAAATTGTCATAACATTTTGAGATGCTAATCAACTGTAGCTTATGTGAATATCACCAAACAAAGAAAAATGTTAGATTGTTAAGTCTTTTTCATAGATGTCTTTGTGTGGGTGAACACTTTATTATTGATGAGGTAGTCAATCAGATAATTGCAAGTCATCTTTGTGTGGTATTGCCTCATTCAAACTAAAAGTTCAAACTTTTAGTCCATCTTGTCCTCTAATCTTTACTACTACTTTGTTTATGCTTTTATCCTTCACTCTTTCCTATCACGTTGGTTCTTTATTCTTTATTTTCTTAAAATTACATTTTAGTAAATCTATGCTCCTAGTGTTTCGTGATTTTGAAATGTCTCCTCTTACTAAAACTTCTATCTAGAATTAATCGAGTTGATATTATTTGTGAAGATTAGATATTGGTAGAATGATTTTGGCATTATATCATTCTAATACCATAGGTTGATTTAAGTAAATTTAATTAGGTTAATAAGCCATTGAACTACGCTAGTTAAGCTAAATAATCAGAGTTTTTTTAATCTAATGAGTTAAGGTTTCTAGGGATTAATGAAACTAATTTAATTAAACATTAGGATTATACATTATCCTAGTTAATGATTAAATTATTAGATTAATTTGGTTGTTCATTGATTAATAGGCCAATTATTAATTAATTAGTTGTTAGAATTATAAATTATTTTAATTACTAGTATTAAAACGAAATATTAATTTCAATTAAAATGCATGATGTTAAATTAGATTAATTAATTCGGCTAGTTAGTCCATAATAAAAAGTGGAATATGTAATTGGTATAATTAGCTTCTAAATTATTAAATACGAAATTAATATAAATAATTGTTGGAATTTATTTTTAAGATGCTAAGTTATATTATTTTTCATACATTAGTTAATTTTAGAGATTCATCTCTAAATAGCTAGGTAATTTAAATATGCAATTATCAATTTGTTATTATGATTTGATAACAGCTTGAGTTCTGTGAAACTCATGACAACCTAAACTAGGAATTGAGTTTCCAAGAAGCATGTTTATGAAGAAAATAGAAATCACTTATTTGAAATCAGTTCCAAGGATATATGTTAAAACAAACTTGCCCAAAGTATTTGAAGAGGAGCCTATCAATTGTAAGTAACGTGAAATCACCAAAAAAAGAAATGATAGATCGTTAATTTTTTTTTTTTTGTAGATGTTTTTCTGAGGATGAACATTTTATTGAGTGATAGGGCAGTCAATCAAGTAGTTGCAAGTTTTCTTTGTTTGATATTTCAATATTTTGACCAACAGCATATAGTGCACCACCCAAAACTTAAACTTTAGGACTTACATCACATTCTTTTGTATTTAATCTCTACTTTTGCTTATCATTTTATTTTGCAGTTTTTCCTGTTCCTTTTGGTCTCTTTTGTGCATTTTTTTAAAATTATGTTATAGCCACTTCACTTTCATGAAGCAAGCACATGCCATATCTTATTATGTTTGGCCAGCTTCATACTCTGAATCAAACTAGCTCTTTGAAATATTGAGATGTCTCCCCATACTAAAACACTTTTAACAAGAAACGATCCCCATCCCCGCCCACCCCCTTAAAGAAAATAAATAAATAAACTGTCAGCATGAGCCCTAAGATATATTGCAAGGACAACTTTAGCAATATATTTTCATGGAGAATTATGATGGAAAGTTAAAACGTCATAGGTCTTAGGTTCATGTTCAAACTCTTTCCTTTCCCTCTCTTATGTAGGGTTCTTGTGGGCAAGTCTTATTATATGAGAACTTTTAATGGTTATTTTAAAAAAAGACCGAGAAGTCCCTTGTACGCATCAAGGATCCAAGTGGTCTATTGCAAAAATTTATCTAGGGTACTAGTAATGTGGAGCATGTGAAAAACTTGATCGCTAATTGGAAAATTTATTTTGCTAGTGTTCATTTATTTTTAAGATGAACAAGATGTGGTATCTTACTGCTCAAGTGTTCCATTATTTCTTATACGATTCTTTGCCCATATTTCCTTTAGGTGTGGTAATATGTTGTTGCTAGTGTTTACAACACAATTGTGTGGTAGTTTTCTCTTGTTAATGTTTACAATATGCAATTTGTGGGTTCTGATGAAAGGGGCTAGCAGCACTTCCTGAAACCATTGTCATTATTTTCACACTTGGTTTAAGAAAGCAGATTAAGCCCTAACCGGTGGAAACCTTAGAATTATTCTTTTTCCTTAATATCAGAATTCTTTGACTACTCTTACACTTTGTTTAATTCTGTTAGACACATTGTCTGCATCTGTCTATACTTTTCCTAATTTATGATCTTAATTTCTGGCAGAGACGAAAGGGAGATCCTTTGCGTGTCTACATGGATCTTGAGGTTAGCAGGAAACCTTCAGGTTATGAAGATATTTTTATTGGTTATCATGCCAATGATGATCTACAATCAACATATGCGGGCTCATTGTTCCACAACAACCGGAACTATCATATTTCTTCCATCAAATTGAATGTAAGTATACTTGTTTTTAACCCACGTTGCATTCTCTACTTTTTCAATCTTGTGCTATATACTTCCAGCTCCTGTTCTCTTAACCTTCAATCATATTGCATCCTTTCATGTGTTCAAGTGGGGGATCATGTAATAAAAGCATATAATAATTAATATTACCTCAAAGTTATGAGTGAGTTTTTATGAGTTTCATGAGAATTTTTGCTTCTTGATTTCCTCTTTTGAGAAATGAAAACAGCATCCTTGAATTAGCTGAATGCTCCACAATTATACATTTTTTGAGAAAGTAAGCGACAAAAATGCGCCTGTGGTGGATATTTTAAACTTTTTTCCATTAAAATTTATGGTATACTAGTTCCCTGTAAGTATGGCTTATATTGTGCTCAAAAATGGTTGGAAACTATGTGAAGGATCTCTAGGTGCTGGGTTTGAGCACTCACAAAACCCAAAAATTAAAAAATTAAAAAATTAAAAAATAAATAAAGAACCTGTAGACTATATTATTTTTTGTTGAATCTTATGTTTATTTTTTTTTTAATACCAATTTAAGTTGTAAATTAATAAAATAATTATTCATTTTTAATCTTGTTTCATTTTTACTTTGTAGGATACTCATGTTTATTGGTCTTCTTCAAGGTGTCTCTCCCAACGCAATCAACTTGCCGGCAGATTCCTCTCACTTGTTCCACACCACTCCTTTGGGAAATGCTTGAACAATGTTGGAGGTCTGGACATGGCACTGTCCTTCTACCCTGAGTGCTCCAACGGTAACTCTGGCCTTCATTGGTGGGACCACCTTCACTGTGCCATGTCACACTACAAGTTTGTTCTTGCCATTGAGAACACTGTAGCGGACAGTTATGTGACTGAGAAACTGTACTATGCCCTTGATGCGGGTGCAGTTCCTATCTATTTTGGTGCCCCCAATGTATGGGATTTTGTGCCACCCAATTCAATTATAGATGGATCAAAATTCAGATCAATGGAAGAATTGGCTTCTTATGTCAAGGCTGTGGCCGATGATCCCGTTGCATATGCTGAGTTCCATGCATGGAGAAGGTGCGGTGTGCTGGGTAATTATGGTAGGGCTCGTGCTGCAAGCCTGGACACGTTGCCTTGTCGATTATGTGAACTTGTTAGGAGCAAACAAGGGAGGTAAGGAACATTATGAGATAGATATTTGGATTTGAGAAATTTATTCACTTGAGCTAACTTTGTCCAATTGTCTTCTTGAATTATTTTTGGGGCATTGTGGCTCCCATACCTTTTTGAGTAGTCCGAGTCCTGTACTCATAAAAATGGTGGGAAATATTACATAATTCAATGGAATAGTCCTTTGTGGGTTTCACTCAAGCTATGTTTTGATTCAGGCAGCAATGTATCTGGACTTCTACAGCTAAAGCAATCTAGTAAAGGTTTACTTTGAAAGCCAGGGTGCTTTACTGAGTTGTAGAATTCTTATATACCTCAGATATGAGAATCAACGATGAGGCACAAATTTTGAAGGCAGGCAGATACACAATCTCTCTCTTTTTTTTTTTATAGATTTTTTGCCTCTCTATCTCTCTTTCTATTTAACTCTGATTTTATATCCTTTCTTTTTTTATTTTCTCCTCTCAGTTAGAAAGGAAAAGTGAGGAGAGAGTGGTAGAAGGAGTTGGAGTTGGAAGTGGTGGCTAGGAGGGTAAAAGTTGGTAAAGTAGCTTCGGGTTGTTATGTGGGTTTGAGGGTGGCAGTTTGGGAGGCTCGGACTGCAGTTTTTTAGGGTTTGGCCAAAGAGAAGAGCGGTATCTAGAGGGATCTCGAGATAGATGGGTGGAGAAGTGTCTAAGATGAAGAGCAACTATTTGTGGTGTTGGGTCGTGAGGAAGAGAGGAAGACAACTGATATCTGAGCTAACCTAAGCAACAATAGAAAAATAAAATATTATTGTTAAACTCAAAATAGGAAAGCACGGAAGGAAATAGAAATGACAACATACCCGATGTAAAACTAGAGTGAATCTCAAGGGGTGGCAGTGGCTATTAGGGGCTCCAGAAAATTGGCGGCAAGCTGGGGAAGGTGCTAGACTGCGAGGAATTAGTGTTAAGGCTATCAAATTGCTATCCTATGCGGCAACAAACCCGGAATGGCTAGAACAGACAGGAAATCAAAATTAGGTTGTCCTGGGGTGTGAGGATGAGAGGGAACAACATCGGGGTGAGCTTCTGGAGGCGGTATCAGGTGTAGGAGGGCAGATTGGTGGTTGNACGAGGAATTAGTGTTAAGGCTATCAAATTGCAATCCTATGCGGCAGCAAATCGGGAATGGCTAGAACAGACAGGAAATCAAAATTAGGTTGTCCTGGGGTGTGGGGATGAGAGGGAACAACATCGGGGTGAGCTTCTGGAGGCGGTATCAGGTGTAGGAGGGCAGATTGGTGGTTGGAGGGACTGGGGGTTTGCTTAAAAACAACAACAACTTGCTATTTGGGGTGGTGGAAGCATGTCAGGTGTGTTGGAATAGCACACATACAACATCAAAAAGGGGTTTTGGGTTGTGGTAGCAAGGGAGGGGAGCGGGGAGCAAAGCAAAAGGACTGGGACAATTGCGACAGTGAAGAGGAGGGAGGGAAAGGCGATGGAGACAACCGAAACTATNGGGGAGCGAAGCAAAAGGACTGGGACAATTGCGACAGTGAAGAGGAGGGAGGGAAAGGCGATGGAGACAACCGAAACTATAGGAATTTAGTAAGATATGTTGTGTAGGGGTGGCTGCAGCAGGGAAAGATCATGGAGACAGTGAAAGGAAGGATGCGAGGAGTCAAAAAATTTGAGATAAATGCCTCCCGATAATGAACTATTCGATCCCTTAGAAGGAGATCACCACTTCGAACGAACTACAACCACAACAGTTGCCTATGTAAATGGCCCTAGAAGGGATGACTTGGGACAACGATGGTTGTCCTAAATAGAAAAATAAAAAAATGATCTAAAACACTAGAATCACGTATATAAGCTCTAGATAACTAAGATTGCATCCTCTTATAGAAAGAAGGCACCTCACAAGTCTACATTGATCTGCCCAAGCAAAGGAATCATTAAAAACAGTCCTGCTCAACTCTATAGCACACTATAGCAATCATTGTATAAATGCCTCATGGGTAACTCCCACGTTAGTCTCCCAGGATTGGAGGAGCATTGAACTATCTGTCGAAGCGTAAATGCCTCTTGGGTAGCTCCCACATCAGTCTCTTAGAGTTTGGGGAGCTTCAACCTCATCTGTTGAAACTTCTATCTCCTCATTGTAGTTAGGTCAGCCCTGTTAAAGGTAGCAAAAATGTTGCGAGATCCCGTTAAGATAATCCCTTAGGTGTCATTTTCAATACAAATCATGATAGAAAAAGTATCCATAAGTTTTTGGTACAATTTGAGCTCGAGCTACATAATGACTTAAATTTTCACGAGTCAGGTCCTGAGCAAGTAAATTTATATTTCTCTTTCTCTCAATCCTCGTACTCAGCTAGATGTATCTGATAAGCAAGTATGTTGAGAAGAATCAACTGTAGAATGAAATCTATGGCATGTTGGACTACGTTAAAGTAGAACTACTCATGAGATGTCTCTTCGTTTTCTTCTTTGAAACTGCCTGAATCCAACTGTAAAAATTCTTTTCCTCAAAGATCGTAAGGAGTTTTCCAATTTTGTGGTTCATCCATCATGTCTGGTCATCAATCAATAGGTATACTTTAAATTGTAAGGATAGCTAAGGGAGTTGACTATATATATATAAAGTCTGAAATTCTCTTTGCAGGCTTCAAAAATTTGAAAGGGGTCTTGAACTCGAGAGCCCAAGTCTGTTAAGTTCTGGGTCAAACTTATAGATGGCATATGAGATACTAGATAAGTCATTACCCAGACAATTCACCCTCATTTGTGAGGATTTTAAGGTCCAAGGTTTGAGGTTTCTTATAGGCGCAAGTCCCTATGGTTAATTACTCCTCTCAATAATGGAAGAGTACTTTCAATTAAGGCTAGTTATTAGACGGTAAGTATTCAGACTTAACATAAAGTAGCAATAAATTTTAAAATTTAAAATTTTTTAAAAATTATTACGTGAGCTCAAAGCCAATGTTCGGGGAAACAATGACAAACCCAATCAAGATCTCATAACTTCGTCATCCTGAGTTGTCATGCTTTCGGGTCTGCTTAGGGGAGGTAATTGACCCAACCTGACAAAAGGGTCCTTGTCAACAGCTATGGATTGTCGTGTTCAAGGGTACCTTATAGACCTAGGGTGAATGCTTGTCTAAGGGGACTGATCTAAGTCTACCCTATCTTATGGAGGGATTTCTACCCAATCAAAAATACTCTATGATTAGACTCTCAAAAGAGCAGACTGTAATTGGGGAACATACAGGCTACAACTGTGACTGTAATATAATGGTGTCATTTGACAGCAAACCATCAGATTAGAGGGCTCTGGTTGTAACTGCTTCTTTGTGGTGTCATTTTATAGCAAAACTTTGCAGACAGAACTCAAGTCACGTCCTTACTAGCATGAGATTATTTTGAGCATAAACATAGTAGTACGCTTCATATGACTAGTTTTTTTGTGAGCTCAAATCAGTATTAAATTTGCCCACCCAGACAAACAATTTTAGAGGGCAATGTATTTTACTTTAAACATTAGGCTATTCATTTTATTTAAATATCTTATTTTTGTTCTTTCTTTTTATTAAGATTTAACAATTCTATTTTATAAATAAATATGCAGTGTATATGCCCATCATCGGAGATTTGATCTCTTCAGACCTTATTGATTGCGTCTCGCTTACAGAGGATCAAGTTCATATTATATTATATTATTAGATTTTCTAAAGTGGATTTTGAGATTCAATTTTAAAAATAGACACCCCTCCGGTTGAGATTCACTATCAACATGACCAACATCAGCGATTAATTATAACTTAAACATCATCAAAAGCACTAGTCCTATAAAATTCAGTCCTCGTAAGGATGATGATTGGACTAGCTTAGTGGGGGCTCAACCTTGTCGACTATAATTTCTATAAAGAGGAGGATCAAATTATTCAAAGTGTGAAACTTATGACCAAGCTTTATAGGAAAAGCAGGCTGGCAGAGAGCATGTATAATTACATACATGTAAATTTCACATTAAAGAATTATATTTTTTAAGGTTCGGATCATGTGCAGAGTTTTTTTCACATATTTACTTTTAGCATAAGCATATGTATGACATGTGCAACATTCTCAAACAATTATTGGTCTGTTTAGGGCAGCTGTAACTTATTAACAAGCTGCTGATAAGCAGTTACTCCAAATAAGATGTTGAGCAGCAGCTGATCTGGATAAGTTGGTTGGTTGTTTAGTTTGTGTTGTTGAAAAACAACTATTTTATAGTTGTTTCTAGATAAATGATCATTCTACCCCTAAGTAGTAAAGTTGTTTGCCACAGAACTGTCATAACAATATATTTAATACTTGAAAAACAAAAAACCACTTCACAATAGTACACAAAATATGATATACATCTCACTTAATAGTGAGTATCAAGATTGCTAACAAAAAAAGCTTATTAAAATTATAATTAAAAATATGATAATATTAATTTTAAAATGTTAACGTCATATATCACGAGCTACGTCGTCCTCCAGGGACACCGTCCAACCCCGATCACTATCGGCAATGAAATCTACAGAACTATTTTCCCACCGAAAGCAGTCATACTTACTATTTGTCCACCGAAAGAAGTCATACTTCTTCGTGATGCTCCACAGACACCTATAAAAATGTCTCCTATAGCTATGTATTTGATGTGACGTCAATAGGAAAGTCTGTAGTCTTAGTGGCAAAGCACTCATAGGGTGGTCCTTGAAATCTTAGAGCTCATCTTCACTAAAAGATTCAATAGAGAACCCATTATTCATGACAAATGATGAAATTCATAAAAAAATATACAAGTAAATGGAAATAAATGAAAATTACATTAAATAAACAAGCATACATTGATAAAAAAAAATAATTAATTACAATATTGTGCGGGTGGGAGGTCTTAAAGAACTCACTACACCAACCTTTGAATCTGTCTACAAGAAGATAGTAGACATTGTAGAAAATTGGGTTCTTAGTTTCCTTGAACCCACGTTAAACCAATTGCCTGTGTGTCAGATTTGCATATCACCAAAAAAGGTCATCCATAAGATCTTCATAAACCTCTGCACCGAAAAGAAGAAAAGAACTTGATTGCCTTCATTAGGATTTCACATGTGATACTAACTAACAACGACCAACAGGTCATCCAGAAGAACCCATAATATCACATGTCTCATCATGGACCTCTCAAACCAAAAAAAAAAAGAAATGCAAATGGAAAAGAAACAATGTCAAACACTGTGAAAATTGCATGACATAAAATAAATATAAAATAAATAAGAGTCATTCAATGAACATCCAGTAATGGTGTTTGTAACCAGCTCTCTCAATTCAACTGTTTCCGATACATCATTGCCATCTTGAGCACAACCTTCCTCTGATTCCACTTTTGTCGTATAGATTATCCTACATGATATTTAAAAGATTTCAGGGGGACCTATAAGTGGTCATCGTCGGCCATGTTGAAGTCAACATCAGCTCGATCGAATTTAGTTGTTGAGCGTCATTGTAGCCACAATAATATGCACCTATCTCGGAAATGGATACATCGGCATATCATACAGTATGAAACATTCCTTCTTCCACACTCTAAGCCTACTTTCAATTACACCGCGTAAGGAGGAGGAGTTTTTATTAAACATTTCCTTCCTGCCCTAATCAACACCACTGGATCTTTCGAAATAAAAAATGTGATATTTTGTATCAGGAAATGACTNGCGACCAACAGGTCATCCAGAAGAACCCATAATGTCACATGTCTCATCATGGACCTCTCAAACCAAAAAAAAAAAAAGAAATGCAAATGGAAAAGAAACAATGTCAAACACTGTGAAAATTGCATGACATAAAATAAATATAAAATAAATATAAAATAAATAAGAGTCATTCAATGAGCATCCAGTAATGGTGTTTGTAACCAGCTCTCTCAATTCAACTGTTTCTGATACATCATTGCCATCTTGAGCACAACCTTCCTCTGATTCCACTTCTGTCGTATAGATTATCCTACATGATATTTAAAAGATTTCAAGGGGACCTATAAGTGGTCATCGTCAGCCATGTTGAAGTCAACATCAGCTCGATCGAATTTAGTTGTTGAGCGTCATTGTAGCCACAATAATATGCACCTATCTCGGAAATGGATACATCGGCATATCATACAGTATGAAACATTCCTTCTTCCACACTCTAAGCCTACTTTCAATTACACCTCGTAAGGAGGAGTTTTTATTAAACATTTCCTTCCTGCCCTAATCAACACCACTAGATCTTTCGAAATAAAACATGTGATATTTTGTATCAGGAAATGACTTCAGATACTCTATTTGTAGGGGATATCCACTGTCTCAAATAAAATAATTAATAAAAAAACTTAAAGAAAAAAACGACTGTGGTTGATAGCTTAACAAACCTGGAGGAAAGTGAGGGAAGCCCTGTCTTTGATTTTTTGTTGCAAAAGAAAAATATGGTTATCATGTACACTGTCTTCCTAACTAGCCATCACTTTGGTAAGGAACATGTTGACGTAACATACGACCATCACATTTTGTGTGAGTGATCCACACTGTCTAATGTATGTGACTTGTTTGTTATTAGATACACGTGCATCCACGTGGGTTCTGTCAATCGCTTCAATGAGTCCTAAAGAATTAAATAAAGTTGTGCTAAGCACAAAACTCATTTTGGCTTCTGATTGTAATGTGTTAAGAAGTTTTACATTAAAAACTAGCATATATCGTGAGTCATTTGCAATCTTTGTTGGAGTTGTTCTGAATATTGGATCCTCTGGCTTAATAATCTGTGCCGACAAACTAACAAGAGCTTTCAAACCCAGTGAAAAATATCCGCTAATTGTCTTTGATGAATGTTGGAATTACTTCATTGCTCCTCTCATTGATTCATTCTATGATAAAATGTAGAGAGTTATTACTAATACTTCTATTGTTGTCATTCTTTAGGTGCCTTGGAGTTAATGATGGCTATATAGTTCGTCAAGCATATCGATACATATAGGCAGTGTCATATGGAACATCTTACTGAATCTAGTGGGGTGTCCTTGTTGCAGCTCCCCAACCCATTTATCCTCAATATAAGTGGATGTCATGCATGGATACGTATGACATGTAATATTCGTACATTAAACATACAACCGCCGCAATCTTTCTTCTCAGACTCTCTCTCTATGAGTCCATGCTAAAGAAGTGCTCTGTTCAACTTATATGTGTGAATTAAAGAAAGTTAAGAGAACATCTAAAATCCAAAAGCAGAGTATAATGAGAAAAAAATTAATACAGAGCAATATATAGATTTTTTGTGCTAGAAAGAAAAAACATCCAAATTAGACATTCCATGAAACAGACAGAAAAACAAAACAAAGCCACTAAATAATAACTCCACAAAATCAATTGTCCAAGCTGTTTATAAAAAATGTAAATAGTCATCCCTATGGTCGGGGGGCATCTTCATGAATATTTATTTGTGAGTCGGGTATTTTAAGGATTTCAGATACAATGACTTATCACCATAAACTTTGAGATAAGTCTCCAGAACTTAGAGAAAACCGTCTATGGAGGTATCATGTGAAGTACCAGCCTGAATTGTGCACGCATTCACCAGTTTTATTATTTAGCTTCTGATGAATGCAGCTCCTTCTCTTTTCCTTTTCTCCACCCTAAGACGCTTTGACTTGCATGTGGACTCCAACTCCTTTTGGTTTAGGTTGGGGCCTTCACCAGACCCACTTTTCTGATCAGTCTGCAATTCCTTTGGTTTGCTTACAATCTCATGCTCACTTTGGGTGAATACATGAGTTTCCGTTGCAATAGCCCCACTGAACATACAGTCCAACTTCTTCCCAAGCACAGGTTCAATATCATTGAATTTGAATTTCTTTGTGGTTGGCATTGCCTATAACATACAAACATATTTATTACTTAAAATAACTTAGTTGGATAAAGTATAAAGAAATAAGTAATCATTGGATAAGTTATTACCTCTAATTTCTCAATCCACCAGTCCTCTGAAGCATCTATTGTCTGCTTCACTAGATCCTAACCCAAGCTCGTGGATCCCCATTTTAGTTCCTTCTATAATTTTCAATCCTTCTTCAACTGATCTCACTTGCTCTTAAATTGCAACCTAACGTGCTCCCTTCCTATCATTTCCTTGAAATTCTTCATAATATTCTACCACCTTTCTTTTTTAAAATAGGTGGTGGGTCTATTTCCTAGCTCAACCTCTTTAAGCATAAGTCGCAAAATATGACCGTGACTTCATTATCCCACATGGTTGATGATCCAACTTCTTATATGACCGTGACTTCATTATCCCACATGGTTGATGATCCGACTTCTTTGGACTTAACAATTATGTTACTACCAAAGAACAAGTAAAACATTAATATTTCCTATCAACCAGAGAACAAACATTATCCCTTTCCCATATTTTTCATTTGAGACAAATTTCATTCCTAAAACACACACACCAGCAACCACCACACACACGCCCACAACCACAGCCCCAAACCACGCACGCAGCCACAACCATCAGACACACCCCCACAACCACAACCCCAAACCCTACACACACCCACAACCACCACACACACACACACCTCCACACACACACACCCATAGCTAACCATAGCCACCAACCCAACCCACAATCACTACAAACCATAAAGAACGACATCCCACAACCATCACCACAACTAACAACCACCACAAAGCACAAACCAACCCAAAGAACCACAACCAACAGGCACCACAAATCCAACCACAGCCACTAGAAGCACAAACACCACCTCAAAGCTACAACCACATACCCCCACCCAAACCCAACCACACCACACAACCCGCAAACACCATCCAAACCCATAGCCTCCCACAAACCCAACCTATACAGATATAGAACACACAAAACACCACACAACCCATAGAACACCACACAAGCCCACAGCCACCAGAAGCACATACACCACCACAAAGCCACACCCACTACCACAGAGCCAACCACAACCGCCACAGAGCCACAAATAACCATGACCCATAACCATCACTACAACTAGCAGCCACCACAAAGCACAACCTAGCCTCAAGAACCATAACCAATGCATAAAAGAAATTCTGTGATGCTATATGATGTAATGCTTTACTCCATGAAGCTTATGTGTGCAAAAAGAATTTATTTTTATTAAAAGCTTTTAAATTGAGGTAACATGAACATGATGAAGCAATCCATGTATATGTCTCCTAGTAGTGGTGACAGTGATCGTAACAATGATTATCAATGCAAATGTACTTTTGAGGCATTTATTATTGAAATTTTCAAACTAAACGCAATGCCTATCAATGCTTAATATCCTCTAAAAAAAATGTGATGCTCTATGGTGTACTGCTTCACTCCATGAAGTTTTTATGTGTGAAAAGAATTTTTTTACCATAATCTTTGAAATTGGATTAGCATGAGCATGATGAAGCAATCCATGTATTTGTCTCCTAGCAATGGTGACAATGATCATGGTAATGATGATCAATGAAAAAGTACCTTTAAGGCATTTCTTATAGAATTTTTAAAGTAAACACAAGGCCTATTAATGCCTAATATTATCTCAAAAAAATTTCATGATGCTCTTGTGTGTGAAAAGAATTTCCTTTTTCCAAAATCTTTGAAATTGTGTTCGCATGAGCATGATGAAGCAATCCATGTATTTGTCTCCTAGCAGTGATGACAATGATCATGACAATGTGTAGTTAATTGGGTGGTGGACCATGGTTAGTCACCATCCAACTATGAGAGGCCATTGGTGGGTAGTGGTGAAGTTAATTGGGTAATGACAAGTGTCCATTGGTTCAATTGAAGTAGAATGGGGTTTGCGTTACTTTTGGGTTTGACTTGTTTTGGCTCACGGGAAGGGGTTTGGGTCACTCCCAAGGTGACTTGACTTAGTGACTAGCATGGGGGCTTGGGTGGTCAGGTCTCTATCATAGAGGTTAGGGCTTACTCATGGGTTAGGGAGCATCATGGGAACGGTTAAGTACTTTTTAAGGAGTTTTAAAAGGGATCCTTACTTTTGCCACTTAAGGGATGATAACTTGTAATGGCTAACATGGCTCACATGTGGNCGGTTAAGTACTTTTTAAGGAATTTTAAAAGGGATCCTTACTTTTGCCACTTAAGGGATGATAACTTGTAATGGCTAACATGGCTCACATGTGGCTTGGAGGAGGCTTCATGGCCTGCATGTGGCTTGAGAAGATTTCGTAAAGAAGGGATTTAGAGATTTGGGCATTTTATGAGGGTTCATCATGAAGTTAAATGTGGGGAAAAAATAATCATGAATTCCATCATCCATTGTTTTATTTTAATTAAATGGATGATTGGAAATTCATGTCATTGTGGAGTGGGCTTTTGGATTTTAAGATTGGGCTTGATGGGGTTTTAAATTGTTCATGGCTTGATGGACTTTTGAATTGATCATGATGGATGTGCTTGAGTTTTGAAATTTGGTAGAATTGATTTAGGGCTCACGGAAATTTGATTTGAATTTGGAATTAGGGGAATTTTGGTTTTAATTTGGATTTGATAGAATTTGATGGAAATTAGGAATTTTAGGTGGAAGTGATTTTGGGGAATTTTGATAATTTTGGATAATGGGGTGGAAATTTGGATAATTTGGGTATTTTTTGTGATTTGGGAAATTTTTTAGGAGTTTGGCAATTTTGGTGGGAATTGAGGTGTTGGGTGAGGCATGAGAGTGGCTGGTGTATTGTAGTTGAGGGTGTATGTGAGAACCTCTAAGGCTCTATTTCGCGCAGCTGCAGCTTCTCAGCTTTTTAGCAGTAACTGTGCTGCCCTAGGAAGCTGTTGCGGGGAAGCTGACTGTCTGTTTGGGGCAGCTGTGTGAAAACAGTTGTGAAGCAGTTGTTTTTGAAAAAAATGATCATTTTGCCCTTATTTAGTAAAGTTGTTTAAAACAAAACTGTGACAACTATATTTTTTATACTTCACAAGTAGAAATTCATTTCAAAACAGAATAAAAGTTCAGATACATGGCTCACTTAACAGTGAGAACTGAAAGTGCTGAAGAAAAAGAAAACAAAAATAATAATAGCAAAAGAACTCAAGTTAGATTTTTCCATGGTTGAAAATGGATCCTCAACTAAGTTCAAAAGATTTCTCGAGCATAGAAAATTCTTCCCAACCATATTGCAAATGAGCAGAGGTTCTAAGATATCGTTATTTCGAAGCACATGATATAATGAACAATCATCTAATGCATATAGCCTTCGATCACAACTTCAAATGCAATAACATGTTCAAATTTTGCAGTAAATAGACCACTATTGATTGCAACTAAGATCTTCAACTAATTATGTTTCGAAAAATTTTAATTACAAAACTAGTTGATGACTTTCTTTTAAAAACCAATTTTGCTGCCAAATAAGAACCAACATACCCTTTGATTATCTCATCATGTGAAATTACACGTGATCTCAATCCCAATTCATATATTCTGCACAAATACTATTCAAGTAATGTTACTATGCCTCAATGATTCTGATCTGAATCAACCACCCAGCTCTACTNGTTGGGTACAGGAAGTTTGGTCTTTTGTACATGGTAAACTCAAGACCCCAACCATGAATCTAACATGGGAGGTTTTTTATAATTGCTGGTATGATTGGAGGGGATTCAATCTTCAGGACATCCCCAACATTGTGGCTTGGTTTGTTTGGATGGCTAGAAACCAGTTAAAGCATGACAACTCCCATCTAGATCCTATGAGGGTAGGTCTAAATTGTATTGGTTTTATACAAAAATTGATTAAATTTAAAAGTTTGAAGCTGTGTTGGAGCTAGGCCCTTCTCTCAAGCCACACATTACCAAAATCTTGGAAATTTGTTGGACTCTCCCAAAGCTTGGATGGACCAAAGTTAACACTGATGGTAGCTATAATTCTCAGTCTGCTGGTATTGGTGGTATATTCAGGAATCATGAGGGGAGAAGTATCTTGTTTTTTCAATCTCCTGTTAAAGCTTTAAACTCCCTTGAAACAGAATATCAAGCTGTATTTTGGGCCATCACTTTAGCCAGATCTTGCCATTTTGACCAGCTATGGGTTGAATTTGACTCCTTGCAGCTTATTAACATTATCCATTGTTCTTGTGATACCCCATGGAATTTAATTAGCTGGATCTCTGGTATTCATCAATTGCTTAAGATTTGCTCTATCAAGTTCTCCCACATCCACAAAGAAGGAAATAGACCCTCCAATTGGCTGGCTAGAAGGGCTCTCTCTACTGAAGAACCCTTAGTGAGCAGAAGGATTCCTCCCCCACTGGACTTCCTTTTATCCAGTGATCTGTTGCCTCTCCCTTACATCAGATAACTCCTGTTGTTGTTTTGAGAGGTTACCTTCCTTTCTATAGGCCCTCTCCTTTGACCTTTTTTCATTTCCTTTGTATTTTGGCTTTGCTTTCATTAATGAATTGGAGCTTGGCTCCTTACTCATATATATATATATATATA